>JAUZND010055009.1:5636-18924 GCA_034780555.1 Coelogynopora nodosa | reverse complement strand
AAACTATGACGGACAGATAACTGGAATTTATATTGGTTATTATCGACATAATATACTCAAATTCTACATGTAAGAGTCGGGAGAAAATTAAACGAAATATTTTTTTTCAGGTTTAAATGGTGTTACGGTCGCAACGTAACGGTCGCAACAAAAATTATTTAAATTATTTTCTCCAAAATAAGGACAGGTATCCAGAAAAGGTGCAATCTTGTTTATTGCAATTACCTATACTATGAATAGAATATACACAAGTAGAATCAATTGTTTGTCCAAAGTAACATAAAATTCGCGTCCTCGAGATGTGGCTGGTACAGGTTGAGGCTATCTTCCTGATAATTTGATCCTTGTTATAGTGAATGTGATCTGGGCATCGGGACCAATAATATGTGACACCATCCCTTTTCAAGGCATTTATGCGAATTACATCACCAGCAATGTCAGTTATTTGACCCACAAATGGGGTATTATCGTAAGTAGCAACTACCATGCAGTCTTCTACTTCACACATTATTAATTCCATCTTCGATGAAGTATTCTGTAATGGAGTCATTTTTCCACACTTAGGGCGCCATTTATCGTACATGACCAGTGCTGGATACTCTTGATGCCTAGTTAGGCTGCTCCGCTTTCCAGATCTTTCTTAATTATAGTTGGTAGTGCCCTTCTATTTCCTCTTCTCTTACTAATTGAGTTTTAATTGATGATTCCTTTGCAATAGCAGCGAAATACGCTGCATGTTGGACAATAGCACGCCTCGATTTCATCTTTGTCCAGACATAGCGTTTTATGGTGACGCCAATGCCATCGACAACGCCCTTGCCGTGAGAAGTGGCAAAAAAATTCCACTTTATCGATTCCAGGTGATATTCTTCCAAGAAAAGTTGGGAGAGTTTTACCATGAACCTGTTTTTGAATTGCCTCGATGGGCCGTCTGACCAAAAACTAACGAAAAGCCACAGTCGCCTGTCTCAGCATCACACACAGATCCATCTTTTCCCTCTGCTGTTGCAACCATAACGTTATGGTCGCAACAATATTTTAGTTGATTGTAGCATGTTATAAATAATTCTCACTTATTCAATTTTTAGTACAACATTTTATTGCTATAAAATCACTTCACTATAATGTAGCTAATATTTGAATAATATGTTCCAAAATTGAAAATACTAACTTTTTAATGTAATTTTGTTACGGTCGCAACACGCAGAAACAACTACATTTTAAGCTTCTCGTCATAAGTAGTTCAGTTAATTACGACTTTGCACCATAGCAATAATCAATCACAATGATGTCTATTATGCATACAATATAAAATGACATATTTTGATGGAGCTATTAACGCTTAATTTATTTACTAACTATTATAAACATTTCAAGCTATTTACTATAAAATATTTAATCTGTATTTCATGCAATAAAATAACAATGTAAAATAACAATGTAAAAGTCAAATGTCCGAAAATTATACATTTTTCTTAACTTTAGAATGTTTATTAAAACTTAAAAACAGTGCGAATTCAAAAGTACTAATTTTAATTTTTTTTTCACTGTGGTACATTCTCGTGGAATGAGTCTACTGATGTTTCGTGCACATTTTCAGCTTTACACTATTTTTTTCTAGGTCCCCTGTTCGTTTGTGCAATTTGACTGGACTATCTCCCGAACGTCGTATATAATTCACTTGTATATATTTAAATGATTTAATTTACTGGGATGTTTTTTATTTTAATATGTTAATTAAGTGCGTTATTATGCTATTTAATTCTTTCTGTTGTATTTTCATTTACTTTTTATTAATATAAAGGTGAACTCAGAAACTAAATCGGTAAGCATCGCATCGGTACACTGGAAAGCCTTTTAGGTGCACTGGTTTATTTTGCTCATTCTGCCGGCCCCACAAATTACCTTTGTCATTGAAAAATTGGAATTTATTTTTGATTCAGCATTGTATTACAATTATGAATTATTTGAAATTTAAAACAGTTTTAAAAAGTCAATGATGTACTGAATCATTATAGCAACTGAGATAATAATACGAAAACGTGATATGAGACAATTGATGGTAGATAATGTTATTTAAATTTGTGTGACTGTTGTACCCACAATATGTACCCGCTATATATAATTTGATTTTCAGGTCTTTCCAAAACGAGAAAATTTCTCTTAAAACTCCCATTCCTCGGGAACTCCAAGAAGATGTTCCTTGGCCGTTGACGGTCGATTGCCCCTTTTTTACAAGTCAGGTGATTATTCATACTACTCCATATGATATGATACGTCCTGTCTGTCTGAATGTTGGTATATGTATGTATATCGCTAAGATATCAGCAAAGAGGTATCGCACCCCAGGGTTAAAATTGTATTGTTGCAGGATAGGTAGACTGGAATCATTGCATAATATACAGAGGGTCATGGAGTACACAATGGAAGTTAAATCAATGACGACATCAGACGATTCAGAAGTAGTTCATTGGGGGTCACAATAAAGCTTCCATTGCATGGTGTAGTACAAATGAATACTGGAAGACTAAGATGATTAACGTATCTGTTATTTGATTTAAATTGAATTTTATATAATTTAAACAAAAATCCCAAAACTTGACGTAATGTTTTTTTGTTTATTTTTGTATTGTTTTTTGTCTGGTACTTGAATTATTTCAGACTTTCGAGCCTAACATTTTTATCAGATAATATTCTAGGATATTATGTAATATTATTTTTGAAATTCTTTTTTATTGAATGCGAGGAAAAAAGCATTTTCGTAACATCATGAGCCAACGGAATATGAACAATTTGTTAATTTTATATCTTTATAAAATTCGAACGGACAGTTCAGATCTTTGCAAGATTTCCAAGTATTTTGTTGAACTTAATGATTCTCAAAAGAAATGGTTGAGTATATTTACTGAACGATGAAACTGTTGATCTCAATATACGTTGTTGCCAGTGATAGATGAAAGTTGGCAATGACAGTTACAGACAATATTATGTATTATAATATGTCTGTATTTTATATTGTATATTTTAGTCTGCACGTAGCGCATGTGGCATTCATTCGTACGTGTAGTTCTTTAATCTAGGCGACCATGTTCGTACAGTACAATGTTTGTGTTTTGAACATCTAATACCTATTTGTATTGCAATTGTATATTTATTAAAAACAAAAATATTTTAACTATAATACCTTTTTTGTCCGAAAACGAAGAATACCTATCCTATTCTCTTATCAGGGCTTACTATATATTTGAATATTGTAATTTTTATAATCTGCTTGTAATTAATTATCTCTATGGTATAATGTAATATATATATAATTATAGTATTGTTTTCACACATCTACACATCTACATATTTATATATCTTCTAATATAGTATGTCTTATATAATTATTTCTACCATGTCAGTAGGTTAACACACTTTATAATATAACTTTAATTGCAGGTTTAAAATATATAAAGTATATCAACATTTAAAATTATTGTACGCTATTCTACAACTGAAAATAAGGCACCCTGTAAGTTATGCGTCTATGGTCAATGGCGATAGCCTTCGTCAGTAATGTGAATCCAAAACTCCTCTATTTAGCGTGTAGTAGTGTAGTTTATTTATTGACAGCTCTGACTAATGATACATATGCTACTCCAAAGAAATTGTATTCACTGAATTCGTGAAAACTGTTCCGCCATGTTTCGCATAAATATCTAAATAGATAAAACAAGCTTACTGTGAATGATAAAAAGTATCACGGAAAATAGGTTGTATAGAATTTTTTTCAATAATCGTGTTGCATATAAAAAGTAAATAAATAATATTGTAATAAAAACCAGATGTTCATAATAGGTCACTTAATAATTAGTATACGTTGCAAATAAAGTACAAATAACTTTAAAGAAAATATTTAAAAAAATGCAATAGTGAATCTTTGATATTATCACTGCTTTATTAATTGTTGTTACTTAAATCCGGAGGATAAACCAGAGGAATAAATAACTAGTTTTCAAGGACGGCGTTAATACAAGTAAATAAGATAAACATACAATGTCAATTTGAAAAATGTAATAATTACTTAAAATTAGTTATAATTCTTTTATTCATATATTTCAGAATTAATTCAAATGTATACGTAGTTTGACAATTTTTATAGACATTCTAAAATCCATTACATTTGTTTTTATTAATTAATTTGATTATTTTAAAACATATCTTGTTTATTCTAGTTACTTTTGCATTAACGACCTTGAAAAATAGTTTAAATTTCCTTCGGGTTTTCCTCCGGATTTTTCTCCGGATTTAAGTGACAACCCCTAATTTATAGCAGTACTGATTTAATCTAAGGGAAAATATCTTTTGTAAAACCAATGTAGTCAATAAGAACAAGTTAACGTAGTCATATGAGTGCACGAGTCGCTCAAAATATTGAACGTAACTACTCTATTAATATCGAAACTAATCGATGAATTACACCTTTCCTTTACTTTTTTTATTTATTAATTGATGACATTAAAAAAAAAACAATATAGATAATTTGAATAATATGCATGCAGCAATTACACAAAAGGTGAAACTGCCAATATTGAAACTGAGATTGTTCCTTTATTGATTACATTTATTAATGAATGACAAGTTTTTGTCTTCTTTATAGTTTAATATAAACTTTATTTAAATATTTTTTAAACTCTACAATTTATTTTACCAGCAGTCAATGTATAAATTATGCTTAATAAAAAATGTTAGTCTCTTAAAATTTTAAAACTATTATTTATTTGTGTTTTTGATTGGTTTCACAGTAGACTTAAAAATATAGAAATTTACAATAATTTAAATTTATACTGTATAATAATTATGATACATCATACAATATATTGGTATTATTTTTTTGTTGTAAAAACAATATTTGGTTTATTAAAAAAATATTATAATATCTGTCTTAACTGATTTCATTAACATTAATAATGATACAAATATTGATATCGCTAATAAATACTCCGTGCACCCAAAAACACTGAATAACATTTCCACATTTCCTTATTATATCCTAAATATACTCCAACATCATCAAGTATTCATCATCAACTCTTCGAATGGACCGCGGAAATCGAACCTCGAGCAGTCGTCTGTCCTCAGGAGATCGCATCTTCCTTCAGATCTTGGGAGACTCTACCTGGGTGCTGGGACATCCCGAGGACGTCAATTTTGCTAGCAGCAGTACCGATGGTTCGTTTGGTTCTCTCAAATACTCATAGTTGGATTAAAAGATGTTTATAGTTTGGTCATTGAAAATGAAGGTGACATTGTTTGCGAAACACTCGTTTGAATCGCCGAGGGGAGGAGTATTAGTTTTGAAAAAATATGCATTGGGAGTTACGAAAAGTGTGCACTCTAAAAACTAAATTAATAAAAAGAATTTAGATTTGTATATTTTATTAATGTTATTGTTTAATGATACTTTTATTTATTAATAGTAATCATTAACAGTGGAAAAGCCAATAAAAACAATATTCGTAGCGCCAGGTTGTGTTAACTAAAACAAACCGACATTTTTTAAGAATTCACAATGAAAAATTATATTAGCCGCAATTTATCAAAATTCTCAGAAATTTACTAAATGTTTAAAACGTTGATATCTACAAAAATGGGAGTCTCTGTGGAGTTCTAGAAATTATGTCATCAATATAAAATGCATAATTATGTATGCTGTACACTATAATAGTACGTGTCAGTCAAGTTCTTAAATCTGTTATAACTTTATCCAGCGGGCAGTAAATTCGAACCAAAAATGTGATACTTATAATCAATTAATGTTTAAAGAAAAGTAGGTCAGTTATGAGGCTACCGACGATGACCTGCTTAGAATATAAATATTACAAAACATGCATTTAGCCCATGTTTCACTATGTATTCATTACCCCTCTCTTAACTATTAATAATATGTATTACTATTTATACGTACATTGATTATTTATTAATATTATTATATGTATTCAACTAATTTCATGATAATATAATAATGTTAAAGCTAGTTAATATGCTAATTAATTTTCTTAACATTCATATCTTCGTAATATTGTTATTTCCTTCAGCATGGTTTAAACTTAATGATTTGACATTCGCCCATCGCTATGCTGAGATAACGATGCCATTATTAGGTAGTCGAAAGGGTTTTGTGTGTCCGAAGATGATCAATCCATACACGATCCGTGGACCTTAATGAATTTAACGAATCTTAGATTTTCCTTCGTCAATTTTCTTAATTTCCTTACTTATTAAACAACGTGTCACTTAACTCAATTTCAGATACTTTATTAAACGAACACACTGCAAGAATTTATGGGGCACAGTTGAAATCGAGTGATTTGATCTACATCCCAGAAGGCACATATTACCAGGTAAATTGATTATCATTTTTTGTGAAAAGTTTTGTCGGTAAAAACATGTTGATAGTTGTTTGATAGTTTTAGATTTTAGAAAAAAAAAAATTTCTAACACTTTTTGAATGCAAAATGTATTAAAAAGTAAGATAAAATCAATTTGTGAATGGAATTACGTGTAATTTTTATCTATATATCAAAGTACTTAAACTAAGTCACCACAAATAATAATTAAATTAACATTCAGCATCAATTTAAATATGTTGTATACGCCAAAAGCAAGAGATTGTTAAGTGCATGTGTTATAAATAAAAATTGAAATATTTGTGATATTAAAAAATATCGAATAAATTATTTAAATAATGATAGCAACTTATCACAACTATCATTAATTCTAAAAATGATTTACTCTTCTTTGTGATCCGGTAAAAAAATCAATTGTAGAGAATTTTTTTTCTATTTTTTAGAACATAAATTTTTATTTCATCAAAATTCCTGGTTAAATATGTTTTGTAAAATAAGTGAATATGACATTATACAATATATTAGAAAATTGAAAAAAATCAATAAGACTGTGCCGTGAAAACGCTTTATTGGGTATAATTATGTATTTATGAACGACACAACACATTTTGCCTTGGGCTTTGCCAAGTTGTACATACAATATATAATTGCAATATATAGAGAAAAGGTGATAACTATTTCACAAAAAAGTTTAAAACATTAATTTTAATACTTTTAAGATGAATAATAGGAAGATAGTTAAAATGTTCACATTTGAGATGAAAATGTTGGTATGAATAGGCCTAAACACAAATTGATGATTGTAAAAGGAACGCATACATAAATTGATACGCATTGAGAACATTTTCAATGTAATTTTTTCAAGTTATTGATCACTGTATTTTTACCTTTTGATGACCTCATATGATTAGCACATAACATTAAAAAAATAATTTTGGAACCATATTAACCTTTTATAAAGGTAATTATTACGAGGTGTTATAGATATCTGTAAATATTCAAGCGATATAAGAACACACCAATTCAGTGGACAGAATGATCTGGATCAGTCGGGATCACGAAAAATAGAGCCATTTACGTCATTTTTTCCGTTTTAATATAGATGAACATTTTGCTTTTATATGTTCATTGTATTCATAAGTTACTTTATCTCATGTAACGTGACTACATATTTTTTTATCTCTATATACGACAGAATTGGTTGTACTATTGCACTACTACTAAATGCACGGACAGATTGAAACAAAATTAATGTTCATTTAATCATTAATTTAATGATATTAGCCTCCTTAAACAGGTAGCACACATTTTACATTTTACAAATTACAATTAATAAAATTAATTTAATCCTTTTTATCCAAAAATACAGATAATTTTGAATTCCTTTAACAAAATAAATAACTAGTTTTGGAAATAATACATTTTAAAAATATAAATAGTTCTATTAACATATAGTATAATTTTCTACAACATTCTAATCTAAAATAATAAACATTTTAGACAGTATATTTTTTGTACGTGACCAATAACTTTCACCAATCTCTATTTAGAATTTAATTAAATATTTAAAGAAAATGAAGATTTCTAAATTTACATATTTTATAAAATTAAAGGTGAGACTATTTGAGAACCTTCGCAGCTTTTTTGTTGCAGGAAATGAGTTATTTATTTTTAGTTTGTTCTTTAATTTGCTCTACTTGAACATTCTGAGTGAATATTAATTTTTTTCAGGTTCAAACAAGTGACAAGCTAAACCTTATGGTTGAGGTGGTGTTCAGCCTGACTAACTGCTCCTCCAAATTCAGGCCTCTCGAAACACGGGAGGAGTTAGCTGCTTGTGAAGTGTCCCGTCGGAAGTTGAAAAAGAGTGGGTCTATAGCTAGCACGGGACTATATATAGCACGGGAATATATTAGTTGTTATATTGTTTTGTACAACTTTGGTGTGAATTAATTTATTCTTCTATGATAAAATAGTGTGTCGACGATATAGTCGTGTGTTTCTTATTGTGTAGTATGCATAGCTAAGACCGCTCACCTATATATACAGCATTTAGTTGTACACCGGGGGAGAGTATAAAAAAAAATTGGATTCTAACTTTTTGTAAATTGACAAAAATGTATATTCAGAAAATGAAATTCTGGATATATAAATAATGATTATCATAGGGCAATAATGTTGACATCATGAATTAAAGCCATTTTTAAATTAATTCCTCTTTTATGCCACGTCATTTTTTGTTGCTTATATCTTTTTATGATAAAACGTGTTTACTATTATTATATAAAATGCACCAGTGACTATGTATCACACTACGTGTCTGGCTATATGAATTAGTCGCCACGATACTTCGTTCGTTTGATAGATTTGTTCAGAATTGTTCAGTTTGAACCTATTAATTTGATGAAATCTTTTGAACGAACCCATTAGAAGAATAAGAATATTTTTAGTCACATATTTTTTGGATTGAGGTTAAAAAATACTGTTAATTTACTTTGCTACTAGTAGTATAACAGTAGTATATCATGCATATCGAAATATAGTTATAATTCAACAGTGTCCATTAATTAAAACTGGTTATTAAGAAGAGATAGTAGTATAGTGATTTTTTTCGATGTTTTAACTGCTATTTAATTTTATTCGTGATATAACAATTTAGATTAAAAGGAATATGTTTACATATCATGACAAGGTAATTACAACATATTACCACTAGAACGGCGGCAAAATGAAAATATCTACAACACGGCGGCTAGCGGTCATCATGACCGCAATAAATTTGTCTGTTTTAATACCCCATAAAATCTGCATTATGCAATCAAATTGTATCCATTACTAAAAAGTATACTGTTTACCAGTATCTAAAATGTTTATGTTTATGATTACTAATATTGAAAAAATGTTTAAGTTCCAAAAAAACTTGTGTACAAACAGTTTCAGAGTTGAGGGTGTTCATAAAGTTTAGAGTGGGTAATATAAAGTGGAGTTGATGCTTAGGTACATTCTCTAACAAAGGAATTGTACACTGTGTTGCGTATGTACAGTGTAGTATGTATAGTGTATGAATCATAGTGCAAAAAGGTGATATCGTGCCCCAGAAGTCTAGTTATTGTCATCAGCAGCACAATTGCGACAGGTTAGGATGTGCCCTTTCAAACCACATTTACCATAACACATTTTAGACATGTCTGGCATTTTGAAATAGTTTTATTTACACGTTTCTCAATCTGGCGCTGCCTTCGCTTTGCAACAGCAATTGGGCCGTTGTCTCATTCGGTTCCAATACTTCCGCTACCGCCTGATCTCTTCTTTCAGCCTTGCTAGTTAGCTCTTTTGCAAATAGTAAGATAAATTTTCGTCCGAAAGCCTTGGTCCATTAACCTTCTTATAGACAATCCAAGAATTGATGCCTGCTAAGTCTATAATGTTATAAAACACAGAGCAAGTGGCCAGCTTCTAGTACCCGCTTTTGTAGTCCACGGCGCATTTAGTTGTTTCGCCCTTCTCCGATGGAGGACAGTTTAGTGGAGACTGCTTGGGAAGTGTCACGACTTTCGGTAGGTTTGCACTGGTATGGGACGTAAGATCACACTGGTGTTATTCGTTTTGTGAAGTCGAGTAGTGAATTTCATCAGTTAACTGCACATTTGGAATTTCGCGGCGATCATTGCAAATCGTGCCAACTACGCTGGTATATGTACAATAGTTTCAGCTGAAAAATAACCAAATGAACTGGCGTGGCTAGGTATGTTGGTACCTACCTACTGTGCAGTAAGCTGAAGCATTGTTTGGCTGAAAGGCTAGAGACTTTCTGAAGAATATCGGACAAAATGACCACTACCGCCTTTCTAGGTATGTAGGTTTATCTTAGTATGTATCTATGTATGTAAAATGTTTTGCAAATCTTAAGAATGAATATAAAATAAAAGTCACTGACAATGCAACAAAAATATAATTTAGAACAAGAAAGGGTACTTTTTTAAAGCTATATGATTGCGGTCAAGAGGACGACTCCGCCGTTCCATAGTGCTAAACACTTTTTAAAATCAATAACATTCAAATCAAAATATGAATAAGTAATGCAATTATTTATAAAAGAATGTTGCGCAAGTGACGACAAAAATCTTTAATATTATATGGACCATGCGGGTCAAAAACGAGTTACATGGATCAAAACAAATTGGTTATAGGTTTGGGGAATATGTCAACACTTTTGGAAATAGGAAACTATTAAAAAAACAGATTAATTTAATCTAAATCAAAATCTAATTATCAATAATTATAACAAATTAAATGTTAATATAAAAGCTGTCGATATCTAATCTTTTTCACTAAGAAAAACATCTGCGTATTATATCAACTTAAACGTTATAAGGCTTTTTACAGATTATATACATTTCATTTATGATGTTATCAAGTAGAAACTTTTCGTAAATTTTTAATGAAATACAACTAGATATAAACCCAGTGTTATTGCGTATTCTCATTAAAAAATAGCTTCATATTTCATAGTTAAAATATACTAATTGAAGGCCACCAATGATGAGGGAGTTGTATCTTCGAAATTGAAGTCTTTAGTTATAACTATAAATAATATATATACTTGTTTTTTGAAATTACTCAGCATGATCGGATTGACCACTAATTTTAAGTTTTGCTTAATTGATTTTTAATGCAATTAATTGTGTTACCTTTTGACAATCGTTTTTTTTATACTACCTAAAGGTAAGCACATATGTTTTGACGCAGGTATACACTGCGAAGCCACTTCGGGTTCCAGGACGATGGCCGATGTCGTCCCCTCCGCCGAGAAAGACGAGAAGATCAAGCCGGGTTCTGATCAATTTCTCTTCCTCTCACGTGCCAAAAAGCTCTCACTGATAGAGCCTCTTATATCTCGAAAACTTCCTTCGGGATACAACAGTAAGATATTGAATCGTGTAATCCTGATTGTTTATCTTGATTAATTGAAGTTTTCATTTACTCACTATGTAAGATAATACTTCAGTTCAACTAATATCAGTCTCACACCAGTGGTTTTTCGGCTGTCTATGTATATATATAGTTAAACAATATTTACCGTATAGGAAAGATTTAAATTTTTTCTTTCTTCATATATTTATATACTCAATTAGCAATATTTAAAAGTATATTTCGAATACAATTAATCAATTCAAAAGAAAAAATAATTGTGTGTTATCTCTGATTGACTCATACGAATTTAGGGAAAAAACATCAGAAGCCGGTTCAAAACACAAAAAATAACTGAATTTCCCGCTTCCTACGAGCTTTCTACACGGGCTTCTAAAAGATTCCTACAAAATAACATAATGACGGGACCATATATATAATACATAAGTACTTTATCATGAGTTTTAATCAGTTATATTTGTATTTATGGATGAGATAATTTGATATCGGCTCATTTGAGCATATTATGTTTTTGACATATAATGTTTTTGACATATAATGTTTTTGACATATAATGTTTTTGACATATAATGTTTTTGACATATAATGTTATACTGAACTCAACTTTTCCGTGAATTGATTTTTTAAAATTCTATTTCTATTTATTAGTCTGCATGTTTTGAGTTTGTTTTTGCCATCATCTTAAGCCTAGATAATATATTATATCTCTATAAATTATAATCGGATTTCATTGAAGTCATTTGTGCGTGATTATTACACAAAAATGACATCGATATATATCAAATATATCAGGTTGTCTTATTTGTTCAACTCTTTAACGTTGGATAGCAACTTTTATTAAATCCATTTGGTATCTCATTGCCATCATTATTAAAAGAACTATATAGCACACTCAATATACATAAATAAATATTCAACGTATTATATTGTGGCGAATACAGGAATTGATAGTAGAGGGGGTTGGGGCAAACATACTAGTCACAAACATAATGTTGTGTAGGAAGGTGGGAAAATTCGGTAACAAATGGTATATATTATGACGTATGCTTATGTATCTAAAATAAACTCGTCTCTGATATACGTACCTATTCAAGTATTTTAATAAAATATAATCATATTTTTATAATAATATCATAGCTATATAGTTGTTATTGTTTTCTTGCAAGAATGCTGCATGTTGGATTGTAACGAATTAAAAAAATAGTAAAAATTTAATTGTAAGAATGAGTTGGGACAATATTTAGCTTTGTTAGTTTTATATGGTTAATGTAATATTTTATAAATAAAATATTTTTTATTATAGTGAATTTAGATAATTACAAAGTATAGAAATTGTTTATGAAACACGATTTGCCCAACAAAAGCACAGTTTAAGTTAAATGTATTTAACAAATGATATAGTGAATGTATGGTTGATTAATCATGATAGCATTGTATTAGTGCTATATATAAAAAGACGACATTTTTAGGTATAAAGCGCACTTTGTTAAATATAAGACCTTCTCGACCACCACATAAAACAACAAATGTAGTTGCTTTTGAATGATTGAGTCAACAGTAAGATTAAATTCAAACATCAAATTCTTATTTTTCTTTCTTTAATAATGAAATGGTGACTCTCAAAACAAAACCCTAATAAACCGATATCTCAATTTCATCACGATGGGATATAGTTTAAATGGGATTCATAGCACTTACGTCCTAAATTTCTAGCCCGATTGGCTGAACCCTTCTCCGATATGTTAGAAATTCAGATACTGCCAGGTGTTAGAAAATGACATTTTCGTTTTTGTCTACCATTCCTCCACCCAAACTTTTCGTTTTTGTCTACCATTCCTCCACCCAACCTTTTGGTTTTTGTCTACCATTCCTCCACCCAACCTTTTCGTTTTTGTCTACCATTCCTCCACCCAACCTTTTCGTTTTTGTCTACCATTCCTCCACCCAACCTTTTCGTTTTTGTC
>JAUZND010054998.1:0-18926 GCA_034780555.1 Coelogynopora nodosa | reverse complement strand
TAATTATTCAAATATAATTCTTGGATTAATAAAACGAAATTTTGAAGACTAATAGATATTTGGAAATAAAAAAACGATTTTTTTTCCGGACAACCTATACTATTATAACGAGTTATGTACCATTATAACGATTTATATACTATGTATTGTATTATGCTATAATATCTGACCTGTTTTAACATTATAATGATGCAATTTATCGTGTGTTTTAGCTCCTGAAACAGTAAGCGATTGTGTTTATTTGCACATATTTGTCACCCCCTGCGTTTTTGTATTTTAACACGTTTGACAATCACCAATGCAAACCCTGCCGCATTGTATTTGATTAGTAATTTTGACTACTGTAATCCTTCACTATAAATTACTTTTACTATTACTATCATTATTATTGCTATTGTTATTAAATAAGATCTGTATATTTATGATAAAAATACAGGAATTAATGCAAATATCGAACAGAGCACGCAAACGTCAAAGTCTAATATTACTCACATTAGTACTTAGACAGAATGAGTAAAACATGCATTAACGGCACATAAAACATGATCATAATTACAATGCTTGCAGCTATCAATAGATGTTAACATATATAAAGGGTTCGTACATTTTATAGTTACAATACTAGTAGATTAGTTGTTTCAGGTGGGAACAAGACGATTTATAAAGAAACTGATTCGCGGTTGTGTTTGACTATGTAATATATTATACAATTTTGAGCGAATATTATATAAAGAATTATCACTATTAACGAACTCAATAAAAAAATACCTTCTGGATTATGTACTATTTTATTATACGGAGAATCAAAGCAAATATTGAAAGGAATGAGTAGTTGAATGTAATTTGTAAGCATTTGGTAATTATCATAATATCGAATATACGCCATTAATTCTAGTTGATATGTTTTAGTCTATTCAAAACTAAAAATGCTTTGGACAAAATGCGGCTACCACCATTGTGGATTAAGCCTATGAGTATAATGTTCTGAATTTCAAGTTATTACTTGTATATATTACTAATAATTTCTTCGCTTTGAAAACAAATATGTCAAAGCACAACAGCGAAATCGTTTTTTTTCACTGTTTAGAAAGGCGAATAATGATAGGTGTCCACTGAATCCCTTCAGGACCATCAACAGTATTATATATTTTTAAGTACTTGTTTTCGTTTATATACTGTGTATATATAGTTAAAGGTCGTTTTAAACTTTTGCTAAATATCTTTTATTTTCATATAATAATGGGTAAATTATCACGTAAACATGGTTTTTTTTAAAGTTTTAAGTTCCATTTAATATGAATAAATATACGTGTAATACATAAGATTAAATATAATGAGATTAAATACAATTGAAAATTAAATTGCTAAAGTTGTTAAAATTATTTTTAAAACCCATTAAAATTGGCATTTACCCACAACAGACTAAATATGCATTCTTCTAACTTATTTTTAACAAAAAAAGTCTATCAGATTAAATTTTATTTTGAACCATTAAAATCGTAGTAAAATGTTGCGTTCATTTATAATATGGTAAGATAAAAAACTTATTTTATTAATAGGAAATGAAATACATTAATATTAAACCTAATTAGCATATTTAAGAGGCGCAAAACTTCTACAAAAATATCCATAGCCTCGGCTTGTCTCGCAAAACTGGTGTATGACCCATCGTTTTCATATCCATCGATCGCAAATCACATAATTATGTTCGATTGTACATCTACGAGTGAGAGAGAAAGTAAGAAATCCATATATCTATAATATAGACTACTATTTTAGTAGACAGAAGACTCGAAACCAGTCTGATGACGGTATTTTAATACTATATTTGTACAACATAAATTGATACATATAATCAATACTAGAGGAGTTTGATATTATTTATATATACACTGGACTTCAAAATAGACAGTGTATTGGTATATTTTCGCAACTCTAAAAATATTCATAACATTAAAGTTGATCCGCCATTGTTTATATTATATTCGACAGATCTCGTGCTATCAGTGTTCTGGGTCCTCTCAATGCGCTGATGCTCAAGTGAGCCGGTCTAAAAAATCCAAATGTACCGGTAACGGGTTTGTCTGTGCGGTAAGTTTATTAACATGTAAATAATACTAACATAATATTGCAATTCATTATTTTAATTGGTACATCAATCTAACTAAGGGGCCTATATATATATATACACATAAAAAGTTATTTCAGCAATCATTTGTTTGTTTAATTAGACGTTAACAGTAGAACTGCTAAATGTCACGTGATGTTTGATATTTGTGACGTCACCAATTGAACATGTTTTCCGAATAAAATATATGTGGGTCCGTAATTTTAAATATGTTAAACTTAAATATCTATTTGACGGCCTTTAACAACAGTTATGAAGTAAAACTGAAATATATTTAATTTATTCAACGATTTCTTTTCAGAGTAGCGTACTATTCATGATTTTCTTCTGTACGCTTTTTACTATAGATATTATCAAGAACGTCTGATTCCGGCTTCACTTACGAACGCAAATGTATGGAAATGGTTTGCTCAAATTCCCTGCTACACCGAGCCCAGTGTACAAACATGAACGGAGTTTCGGTGAGTAAGCTACACTTATGTTTTGTACCAATCCATTTTATAGTATAACTGGCTGAAACGTTGGCGGGGGTACCTACGGTAAAAGCATACTACCCCCAATATATTACAATTCAAAAGCTCTATAGCAAAAATAGCCATGATTTTTAAAAACAAACTATTTATCGATTTTCTATGTCACATTTTGAAACATTAGTCATTTGTTTTTTTTATCTGCGATTTCATAAATTGACTTTTATAAATAAGTGTTGAACTTATATGTCAACAATTTAAATTTATGACACCACACGTTGTTAACAGAGTGATTAGTTTAGTCTCAATTAAAATATATAATTATCTTCTAAAACATTGAATTGAAAGTTTTACTTAAGGAAGAAGTTCTACAACGGTTCTTCACCTTGTAAAAGTTTTAGTTTAAAATGATTTCCGCGTTTGAGTTGGACATCATTGATCTCTTACCCATTGACTAAATTAAATAATTGTTATTACGTCATTAGCGTATATAATATTAACAATCGTTTTATCATTTTGCTCACTATTGTATGCAATATATTTAGTATTTGTATATTGCAAGTTATTTACAATTTTTAAATTTATATCCAATCTCGCGTATTATACGTTCTCCATTGCTATAAACTGACTACATCGAATATTAAAAAAATATGCACTAACATGCGTTGTATATTTTTAAAGTCGGAATCTATACATTTGACACAACGATATTATATACTAAGTAAATTAATGAATAACACATACGTGCATTTTCATTTGACGAAGAAGGTATTCCATTACATAATATAGTTTAATTAAAAGTCACATCGCCTGAGCTGAACGAAGATTTTTCAGATGTCACTATTTTCTTGTAACAAACACGCTTTACACGTGACGATTATCAAAAACGGCTAAATGATAAAAGTTTATGATCTTTTATATGATGTACAATTTGATGGTTGATATGATATACATAAATGTCACAAATAACACTTTATTTATCAACCATAATTAAACATAACGTATCAGCTGTGATATTAGGTCGACGATGAGATAGTTCAATATCAATGGTATGATCATTTTGATCAACATATGTAAACATATATAACGAATGTTGTTCATTTAACATTTGTACATCGGCATTGTTATAATTTATTAATTTCATGGCGTTACAAACTTTTCCGTAAATTAGTATTTTTATGGGTATACTGCAAATCCCCCATGAAATTGAAAATATTTATTTAATTTGTAAAACTATAACTTGCCCTACAAATATATATTACTAGTTTTTGCCAATACCGTTAAGCTAAAAAATATCATAACTCACAATGATATAGAGGGTTGAGTAATAATCAAAAACGAAAAACAAACATTTCGTTTCGTTAATATTATATTTCTTTAATTAATCAATAATCATAATAGTGTGAATATATATAGAATGCATGACGTGGAAATTTTGGTTGGATTAAAATATTGCTAAATTTACTATTTAAAAATATAACTATGTATAATGTCCACTAATAAAGAAATTACAGACTTTGGCCGAATCATGTATATTTTTATTTTTATACAAATTTATTAAAAAATATAATAATCTGTCGAATAGAACCGTGTACATTGTGGCTAAAAAATTAGAAAAAATACCACTTCATTTTTGTGCAATAATTCAAAGTTTTATACTTCAATATCATCTTTCAGACCTGTGTCCAGTGTTGTGCAACCAACAATTGCAATAGCGGTGTTCTTCAGTCCTCCGCCAGCTTGGCATCAATCACCGGGTCCTCCGCTCTTCTAGGTGTCAGTTTTGTTGTCTTCAAAATTGGAATTCATCTCTAAAACTTGAGGAAATTGTTTCTGCGAGGATAAACATATATATATATATAAATTTACATTTTAGTTAATTATTTTTATCATTCGTTTGTCCTGCACGTAACCCATATTTCTGCAATTCATATAATCATGTTTATATAGTATTATTGAATTCCGGTTACGAGTTGTTTTTTCAGTGACAACTTCAAATTATTTTTCGATTATATATCTTTATTTTTACTTTAGTCATCAGAAAAAAAGTGTCCTACTGATTCAGAGATTGCATTATATTTCAAAGAAATAGATTCACATTATTTTAGTAATTTTGTTATCGTAAAGAATCTAGACGTTGTTATTTATTATGTTAATTGATTTTTCCGCTTTTGTAATCGGTTTAGTATATAAAATCAATATTTTGTAATTGTGAAAAGCGAACTACAATTTCTATACGAATATATCACAGAATGTTTATTCTAAATTTATACGCTAATGGGTTATATAATATACAATTGCTATATAAATACATAATAGAACTGTGTTTTGTGAATATAAAATTGCGTCCCTTCAAGGAACATTTATCTTGAATGAAATTTATTTATCTATACTCTGGTTTAAAAGACTCCTAAAATATTATAATAAACAATTAATGTATCCTACATAAAAAGAAATTATATTAATAATTGAAATAACATCAAGTATAGACAATAATTACAAAAGCGGAGAAATAAGTTTTATCAAACCTTCATTATGTATACATAGTATACCTCACTTCAGCCTCATAACAACATTGTCATAGCAACATCAACATCGTCATAGCAACATCAACATCGTCATAGCAACATTGTCATTATATTGGACAATGTCCTTCTATATTGCAACTAAGAAGTTATATTGTACCAAAAAATATATATTTATTGATTAACGAGTATGTTATTTTTGGAATCGCTGGTTTGTCCATTAAATATATTATTATATTAAAATACAGAAAACTTGTTTTATAATGTTAATTTCGCTTTTTGGTTAGACGTTTAATTTGTAAGTAAATCAGTACACAAGAGTTCGCCCGCATATAACATAACAATTACATAATGTAATATGTAGTTATAACGTTATATATTGTGTGCTGCCAATTATACAATATAGCAATGTTGTGCCGTTAGATCCTAGGATAGCGTAGCGGTGCTGCCGCTCATTTTTCATTAAAAATGGTTCATTTTTGGAGAAAAATTTAATTAAATCTAGTTTGTTAAACTGAAATGAGAGTCGGTCAAAGTTTGATTTTTTTAAATTGAAAAATATAGCACCTTTGCCATAGAGTAATTAATACATAGATATTTCACTCTGCAGTTCAATACTACTAACTTGTTACCCGACAGTTTTTGCAAAATAATTACTTAAAAACTGACAGCAGTAAAATAGTTCATGTAGTAAAACGGTTTTAGATATATACAAAAGTAATAAATTATAGTTTATAGACAACTTACGCTTGGAAAAAGTGTATGAATATATATATATTTACTCTTACAATCAATTTAATAAAAAATATTTACCACCCTGTATTATTATCCATTTACATTAAATTTATTAAAATAAAACTATTTTGTATTGAAGAAAAATGTACAACACAATGTATATATGAAATCAGTGTCAAGTCTCTATGTTTTAATTACTCTATGATATTCGCAAAATAGCCTACCGCTTTCAACTCCTAACTAAAGTTAAATCAATAATAAGGGTTTTGGGGGAGGAAAAAGGTGAGGGATGGAGGGAGTCAACATATAAAATCAATACAATAATCAATAAACAATAATACATAGCAGCATAACATTGAACATTTACTCAAATTAAACTAATGTTACTCACTGAATTATATTAATCTCAAATTTTCATAATATCAAATTTGCACATCTTCCATTTTCCAAAAATTGAATTCTGTATGACTTTGAATTTTCAGAACATCGAATCATCCTTAACGGCTAATGAGTCGATCTTAGATAGCATGGAATTAGCCGTAGATATCGATTTTTCGTATTTCTTACTTATACCTATTGTATATATCCATTGTATGCCTCACAGTCGACGGTTGTGCGAAAGATGAGTCAAACACGGTTTTGCGAGGCAAAAGAAATTATATAACAGTTGCGCACAGCTTAAATAGGCATTCTTGAAAGCTATTTTTAACAAAGAAAAGTTTATTAGATTAAATTATATTTTACCTCATTGAAATTGTAGTAAAACGTTACGTTTATTATACTATAGTTAAATAAATAACATATTTTATTAGGAGAAAATGAACTACATTAATTTTCAACATAATTAGCCTATTTAGGATGCACACAACTGCTAAATGATGTATCTTTCTTACTCTTGCTTCGCGTAACTGGTGTATGACTCATCGTTTTGTTAACCATAGTTTATAATAAGGGTAAGTTGTTAAACGTACCTTAGAAAGCAGTGAATAACACAACAAAATGCTTTAAAAATTATTTATTATTAAATAGATGTAAATATAAGATAATTAATGAATATATTCCGGAATAAAGGAATATATACAAATTAAATTTTACAATTACCTGGTTTCACAGCTGAATAGTAAATTATCACTATATATATATATATTTGCAAATGTATGACTATAAAAGTACTTGGGATAGTCAAACGTAAATAAAAGTGGGGACACAGTTATAGGTAAATCCATGTGTGTAGGGTGAGGGGGATGTTGTAAATGTAGAATATCTCCCGTAATGAGGGACTAGTGAAAATTATAAGACATCAAGATATATATCTGTGTCACAATTTCAGCGCATATCTAAACAGTTTTAACCATTGCTTGCAGTTGGGGAAGGGGGGTGTCAATGATAAGTAGAAAGAACACATAGATGTAGTTGCTGTTCTCCATACACATTCTGAAATCTGTCCCATAAAATATAGCCGTATATGTATCTATTTATTATTTTAGTATTCAGAGTTTACATTCCATGTTTCTTATCTAGAATAAAACATAAATCTATATTTCCAATATATATGTTATAAAGAATTTTAACTTCTTACCAATAAAATGCCTATTATGTTGTATTGTGTATGTATTGTAAGTGCAAATATAATATATTGAACGTATTATATAAAGAGAAAAATATTGTCGGTGAAATCGCAGATCAATCGTATATACTTTTTTAATTAAATAAAAACAAGTTGGACTACGACAGATGAACATCAATTTAAAAAAATCAGTGTATAATTATATGATAAAACATTGGAGTGAATTCTGTATATGCGCTATATGGTTGGTTTTACAAAGTTGTTCTTTTGTTCCGTGGCCAATTTTACTCCTTGTCCAAGGAGTAAAACACAATTTAATGAAATTTAAACATCTTGACCATTTTCTAACCACGCCATAAAATTCTGGAATTGGATTTCTTAAATAACAAATTTTACCTCCTAACGTAAAACCTAATGTTATAAACAATTCAGGAAATATTTTTTCATCAATTGGAACACTGCACATTTTTTCGGGGGATTATTAAAAACAATTTATATGTTATTTATTTAATAGTTGAATACTAATAAATAATTACGGAAACCTAGATCGCTAATTATCGATCGCTTTTATACAACACTAGCTAATTATGAGAGTTATTTCCATCGATAATAAATACGACTTTTTAATTTGATATAGTTGTATATCAGTGACAGCGTTTAATAATATATTGTGAAATTTTAGATATTTATGTCATCGTTTATTATCTTTTAACCCGGCCGGGTAAATACTTATTTATTTATATATATCTGTCAGTTTCCGTCCTGCATAATTTGACCACAAACAGTATTTTAATTGATGTCTTCCTAACTCAATTAGAAATAATAAATGCAATTGGAACAAAAGGCTGGTGGTATGCATGCAAGTGTGGTACGTGTTAATCAATTTATTCACAGTTTTACTTACTTCCTCCGATATATTTTATTTGTGATTTTTCTAAAATATTTACTATATTATATTGAGATCACTTACTTGGAAATGCATATAGTTACCGCTATATATACTTTCCCAGTGAAGTTATACTATTTTGGGTCTTAATGCAACATTTTTTATTAACATTATCAACGAGAGTATATATTGTATTATCCCTTTATAGTTTGATTTAAGGGAATATTTTCATCCTTGTTATTCATAAATTAATAGACAGTTAATCAATACACCTTCTTCTTCTTTTAACGAAATGGATAATTTATTTGATCTCACATTTTAGTTTCTTAACTTTATATTAAATATATATGTTATATTAATTTTATACTTCCGCCCGCTAATATGTTTTTATAATATTATGTAGCGTTCTATTAAGACAGCCTATATTCAGTAAAACATAATGGTAGCCATGACCTTAATCCAACCTTTTTTTGCATTTATATATACATATAGTCTGAATTGAAGGGTATGTATCCGGATTCTTCATATTTATAAAATTGATAGATATGTTGTATATCTTAATTCCAACAATATGTTAACTAAATCATTAAACATACTTCAATCATAATAATTGAAGCGAATGATTAAATTTTTAATTTCTAAAATTTTTATAATACATATATATATTTAGTTACTGTTTTTAAATATGTTTTTGACCTGTTTTTATAATAAATAAATTTTATAAAATTCATATTTGTAAAAGAAACTTAACCTAAAATAACATTATACAAGACATATTTCACAATAGTTTTGATAAGTTATTTTTTAACATAGTAAATTATATAGGATACATGCTATGCTATAGTATTATGTCTAAAAAAATCCTAATATACTTTTTTGTTGTACACCCATGACATTTTGTATCGTACTGCGCTTTCTCGTGATAATGAACAGATGTGTGTTGACTGATGTAAATTACTTTTGTCAGCTTCTATCTGTTTTTGTTACTACAGCAATTTTATTATAATACATTTTTTTGTTTATATGAATTCCCAATATACGCAGTAATGCGTTATACAGTACTATAAGCTAATTAAGAGCACGGATAAAAACTTTACATTAGAACATTTAAATTTAGCGTCTATCATCTCCAGAGACCCTTTTTTCAAGTGGTTATTAACAATACATTTTTAAGAAAAAATATCAAAACTTGGAGAAACAAACAGTAAAAAAACAGCCTAACTCTCAAAGAAGCAAACATGCACGAAAATGGAGGGTACATAAATAAGCAACTGTCCGCAAAAATAACCTCTAAAAAGAATAACTATACTGAATAAAAAGAATATTTCATCTCGGTTATTTTAACATTTTTGTAAAAACATCGAGGCGGCATCATGAGCTATGTCTTGTTTTGGAGATGACACGAATGTATCACTATATATGTGTCAAGTATGTGTGTCAAGTACGTGTGTCAAGTACATGTGTCAAGTATGTGTGTCAAATATGTGTGTCAAGTATGTGTGTCAAGTACGTGTGTCAAGTATGTGTGTCAAGTACGTGTGTCAAGTATGTATGTCAAGTATGTGTGTCAAGTACGTGTGTCAAGTATGTGTGTCAAGTACGTGTGTCAAGTATGTGTGTCAAGTATGTGTGTCAAGTATGTGTATCAAGCATGCGTGTCAAGTATGTGTGTCAAGTATGTGTATCAAGCATGCGTGTCAAGTTCGTGTGTCAAGTATGTGTGTCAAGCATGCGTGTCAAGTATGTGTGTCAAGTATGTGTGTCAAGTATGTTTGTCAAGAATGAATCATCTTGAGTTACACAGTTAAACAAAGAATTCTTTCAATAATTACAATAAGAAATTTAAAGAAATTTATTATAAAAATAAATTAGAGATTTAGACTGAAAAGAAAAGAAGTACGCCACTTTTTTTGTTACGAAATATTTTAACGAAAGACTTTTTGTTTACTTAAATTGTATTAAATTATTTATTGTAATTCAAGTTATAATTTAAAGTTTTTATTAAACAAAAAGTGTTCTTCATCACAAAAAGTTTTCTTTTACTTAACGTTTTTTCAACATAAAGTATTCAATATTCATACGATGGAAGTGATAAAACCGGACCGAATATCGAGTAAATTATATTTTTTGTAAAATTCTGAAATGGTGAAGATATAGAAGTACGATAGTATAAGATATAATTGAGATATTTCTATAGTATAGCATACTTATAGTATAATATGTAAATAATATGGTATATTTTATGATTAAGGTAGTATAATTTAGAATTAATATAGTAATGCTGCCGTTAAAAGGTTTAATAAAATAGTGTACAACATGCAACAATTAGAGCCTATTGAGATGACGTCATTTCATATCTAATTTTTATATTAAATAAAAGAGATAAGTAAAGTGAAATATGTTTCAGAAATTTCAGTGAACTACATTATATCTTTTAATGTAATAAATAGCCCTTGTTGATATATCGCCATAGTAGTTAATTAGAGGAGTTTAGGATTTTAGAACTAATTCTAATGACATTCTTCGTTTGATTCCTTTTTTCGAATAAAAAATAAAGATATGAAAACTTTTGTTTACTATTTCTTAGCATGGTCATCTAATTCTTAATTTTTCTATTGATTATTTTTTCAATAATATTCAATTAACGTCAATCATGTACACACAATATGTTGCACACATTTTTCAGTGATCAACGCTTTCACTATAGGCCTACTATTCATGCTACCGCTATTGATATCCAGTCGAAGTAAACTTACTCATTACTATAGCGAATAACTTGAAATATGTTTACCATGTGTAATGCAAACTGATCCATGAATTAAAATATTAACACTGTATTGCATAATTTTAAGCATAACAAATAAACAAAATTGCTCAATTTCAGTATAATTTCATTATCGACGTAATGTTTATGACCAAATAATGACACCGAATTCAACCTAATGTGTTTTCAGAAATTAGTGTAATTGTCATATAATAATGCATGATTCTATTAATTCCAACTTTTTTTCCAAATTCTGCATATGTAATTACAATATGCAATTGGTATATCTCCTCAAACTAGCTGCTGGTATTTTCATTGATAGGGTCTCTCCCACACTAACCTTTGATGGACAGCGCATCTTGTACAAACACTGTTCAATATGTACATATCAATTATATGTATACAGCCTGTTATTAAATTATCCTTCACAATTCAACAGCTGCCGTAATGTTGGCAAGCAGAGACCGCGCAGTTCCATTCCTTGAATGCGCTTGTTTGATGTAGATGTCATGCTTTTGTATCTGGTTAATATGTTTACTTATCATGCAGTTTTGGTGACATAGTAACAGCCGATAGAAGGAGGACGACTTTGAAACAATTTTTTGACTGTATATATCCAAACTTTTGAATACATATGCAGAAATCCCATATTTGGACTCAGTATATATTGTATTCTGTTTTATATTTTATATAATTGTATCACATATAACCAATTTGGTTATTGAGTACACTTCTTTCTTATATATAATTTTATATAATGGTTCCTAAAGAAAAATTTGTATTTTTTTCTTCTATGTTTATGCCTTAATGTGAGTAAATTGTTTCGTCTAATTTCCTTTAATCAGGTCGATCCTGTATTTCTGCATAGGTAGAATAATTGTTCCCGCATATTTCACATACAATATTCATGTGCCAATAGAATATTATAAATGTATTTACGTTTTTTTTCTGCTTTTTTCCTTTTTTTAAAGTGAACTCAATAATAGTTTTTAAAATATTCGTGTTTCATAATTGTAAATAACTATATATACATTATATATATATATATATACATTAAAATTCACCATCTCTATATGATAAAAGATGTTGTGCTGATTACATTTGTATTGTGTCAAATAAACTTATAGTTAAATTATTAAAAAAATAAACATTAATAATCTAAATTATTTGAAAATATAAGATTTCATGTGTTGAATTTCTGACAAACATATATTTACAAATATTGGGTTAGTATCCGATTTAATCTTGAATTTGTTTATGGTAAAATATGAGTGGAATATAATAAAACTAATAGATATATTAAATGTTATAAATACTATATATAGATGAATTTTGATAGACACAGTAATCGACAGGTAAATCCATCTGCAGACCAGTTTCGGGGTATTTTCCACTCATCAGTACAGAGCAGGAATCGAATATGCAACCCCGCGATCTGTGAGTGAACCTACCTACAACTATGGGCCATATCCTCGCCTGTCAACTACCGGGTCTAACTAAGTGTAAAATGAGCCCTTCACCGCAGTTGCACAAATACACATTTAATGCTTATACTTGGGAGGAAAATCCAGGGATAAATAATACATTATCGTAGCGCAACACGGATAATAATACGGATAATACGGATAATACGGATAATAATAACACGGACTTTATAAACATCTCACTCATAACTTGATAAAGCTCATAGCATTTATTACAAGGATTCTATGAAGATCTTATAAAAATATTACTAATCTGCAGGGACATTAAAAATACCTGTACAACTCCAGGTGTCCCTTCTAATATATTATTAAAAATACAATATGTTTAACCAACTTTGTGGTTTATCCTGGGACTTATGAAAACATATCAAAATATTGGTATACGAATTAATGCAAAACTTGGCATGAATTGTAAGACATGGCGGCATCTTTTATTATTTCACTGAGTTACAGCGTTCTGGAATGAACTAGTAACAGCTCTCAAAGAAAGCATCGCCTACAAGGTAGTACTATTAATTTTGGAACATTTTATACTTTAAACATACAAAAATTAAAGAAAACTCTAAGTTAATAAGATTAAACACTACAATAATGGATTTACAAATTTACCAGTTATTTAAATTTTAAGTTTTGCTCAAGCATTTTCGCCGTTTGAAAGCTATCATTTAGTGTGACTTTATTTATTCTAATAAGAAAGTTTATTCGAATACATTTTACAGGACAAATATTCATGAAATTTGAACTAGACAATTTGAATGAATGAAAAATAATGCAACAGGTAATTGTGTAGTATTACTATATATGGATAAAAGTAAGTGAAATCACAGGCAGATATTTTAATAATAATGGACTATGTAACGATAATTATATACAAAGCACTCTGCTAAGAATACTTTATTCTATGATATTATTGTTCATTTTACAATTAGTGACAACATGAAATATAGGAACATATAAGTGGAACAGATACAATGTCATCATCTGCAATGGAGTTTGTTGTGATGTATAGACGACAAAGATCTGATCCCATTCTATGATATAATATTGTTTATGCATAATATAGAAGATATTATGATGGTATTATAACTCAAAATATATACTTTGACGTTTCAATAAAAAGTCCGATGCAAACTTTAAAAAGGAATTATATAATTTATATTCAGAATTTCAGAATTAAAAATGACAAATTTTCACTGTTAATTATACACATTGCAAATAATGTAGTAAATGCGTAAAATAATAAAATGTAGTGTGCATTATAGTTTGTAAATAGAAAATTCATATCCGAATAATAAGCTTCATATCCCAGCGTGTATTCGTAATTTGTATTATATATAATATGTATCTATATTATATATGTATCTATAGCCTATATATAGGCTATAGATACATATATACATTTTACATATAAAAACGGTTAATAATATTAAACATCCATTTTTTTGTACAACGGCATATAACGGTACATAACAGAGTTATCTCATGAATCTCATGAATAAATAAAACTCAGGAACCTACTATTAATTTTTTGATTTATACATCATGTTTAAAAACAAGTTCAATATGCATATTATATATAAGGGAATTAGCTGACTCGTCAAACTTCAATACTTCATACTTCATCCTTCATCTTCCATGCTATATAGTCTTGGTCCACAATTCTATGCTCCACACGCAATGTTTAGCTAAATATTAACATTTCTTTTTAGTAGAAAGTGGGAACATCCTAAATAATAATGTGTATCTCCTTGTTTTAAAATTACAGTTAAACATTTTTTTATATAAAACATTTATAAACGCGGTTATTTTTTCTCTGTCGAATACCAAAATGTTATCTAGCTATTCCGTATGTTACCAGTTCAGTGTAAGTTATATATATGTATATACTATTCAATATATAGTTCTGAATTTAAAAATATATATTTTAACGTACACAATTTAATAGTCAGAATCTAATATACAAATTTAATATTAAATATACTAAATATTTGTAGATGAATGTGTACCAAACCAGACCTGATTTTTAATTTGTATGCTACTAAGTCCAACCTTGTGGGGCAGAGAGATGACGAGACATGTACAGAAAGCTACGGAAATAATTGTTTCCCAATCATAATTTAATTTCAGTTTTATTCTTCAGAAATCATAAAGTACATCCAGTAAACCAGATTGAATGATATAAACGCCACTGGAAATCCGACAAGAAAAGCGCGATCCACTTTGTAACCAACCTTCTTTGGGTACCGAAATCTGTTTGATTCCTTGAAAAGGCTATCATCACAGTCAGATGCGGGGGAAATTTCTCGACTACCCTTACTGCTTAGGTGGAGCTTCTTCTTGGAATTTGGCAACATCCTCTTTGTCCTGTTGTCGTCTTCGGTACACAGCACACTGACAATCGCGAACTCAATCAGAGTAGATGAGACGAAAGTCAAACAGGTGAAGAGCCATATGTCGATCGCTTTCACATAGGAGACATGCGGCAGACTTCGAACTGTCGTTGTACTTTGTGTAATTATAGTCAACATGGTTAGCAATCCCAGCGAAATGCGAGCAGAAATGATGGTAAAATCGATAAAAAAAGACAGCCAACTAATCGATACGATCAAGATAGACGGCACAAAAGTGTAAATCAGATAAAAGTTAATCCTACGATAGAACCGTAAATCCACTCTAATGCAGGAAAAGTTCCCTGTGGTTTTGTATTCTGAAACGCATGAATAAGTATTTATTTTAGGCTTGTAAAATTCATTCAGGTGAATGTCACTGTTGAGCTGAACATTGTTCTCGTGATCTCCCGGGTAAATCCAGTTAAACTTGAGTTCCGACAATCCGTAACCATAGCTCCCGATATTAATACTGCATGTCTGAATATCCATGGGAAATTGTGCTAACTTCATATGACAGGAAAGAATAACACTCACTTTTTGACTAAATAATATATCGCCATTTTTACTAAGAAATATAAGAAAATTCGGTTTAGTGACTTTATGATGTTTACTCTTCTTAGCATTTCTGAAGAAGAGGTCAGGAGTCCATAACTTCTCCTTATAGTAACCAAGAGGTATAACACTATCCTGCTCGCTGTAGCTATCAAACTGTAGTCGGTGATCGTTCCAGCGTTGTCGCAAGAACAGGTTCAGCGAGAACTCCATTTCATGCACATTGAAGTGACCGAAGCTGTTTACAAACATGTTGACCGACACAACGGTCGGTTGACGGGGATTCGACTTGTTGGTTGGTCGGTTCAAATTGTAATAATTACAGAAAAGACGTTCCGTAAATTCGTGCAGAGTTTCATTGTCCAGCCTAAACATCAGCCGTTGATTGTTGTTGTTACAAGAAGCGTTGCCGGAGATATTAGTCAAATTTGTTTGACAAGTAAACAAGGTGAAATACACTGTCAGTGTCAGGATTAATGTTATAATATTATTCATACTTTACTGGTTTACTTTATGTGTAGTCAAAAAGGATCGTCGAATTTGTTTAATTATGCCGTGCTTATAGGTTTTATCAATTGATACAACGTGGTTAAAAAGGGGTATTCAACGAAGAGAGTTAGTTCATTCGACCTAAGGAGCCAATAATATAATTTATTATATAAGACAAATTTCTCGACTGACTTTTCCGTCGAGTGTTCATTGGTTAGCGTTACCTCCTACTAAATATTGCTTACGATATTCAACCAATTTAATCTTTCTAAGTGCTGAGTGTTTGCTAAATCCTGAAAAAACGACTTAATCGGTTTGTGTTTTTAAAAGTTTAATACTTCCTAATTGTTTTGCATGTTTCAATTTGAGCAAGCATACTATTCTTATTACGGCAAAAAAAACAAATCTATTGAAATACAAACTAATAGCGAAACTCTCAATTGCTCATACACCGACGTTTCAGCCTACAATTATTATAATGTAGACCTAATCTTTGTGGAATAGTCGGCAAATCATAATATGGAATTGTTAAACAGCAATTTCATCAAAATTCTCCGGAGCTAATACCATCCATACAAGCGAAACACATCCGACTTTTATGCAAAATGACAATTATAAATTGGATGATTTGTTTGTTAATAAAATAGGTAAAAAATATGCAATTAGAGCGGTATACTGAAAATTCTTTTTCTATTAATTTTTTTTTTCAAGGATTGTTAATAAGAACAACAGTTTGAAATATTTACGTGAAGTAAAATGATCTATTATTTTAAAGAGCAAATTCGATAAAAAAGTTTATATAATTTAAAGTGAAAATATTTAATTTGAATTTAATTTAGAATACCATACATAGATTTGTACCATATTTTTATAATAAAACTTTAATCGAAGGATAACCATTACACTGTAGTATAATATTGAGGTGCAATGATGGTACTATGTGGTACTAAAAATCTGGTACAGTGATTAATGTATATTATATCTTTTTTACTATAAGTAAACAAACTTTGGATCAAATTGGTGAAAATTAAAAGTTGTTTTTATCCAGATGATATTCATTAGATATTGACCAATTTTAAGTCAAATACTAATTTGGTAAGTTTACTGGAAAAGTTTATTCTAGCGCATTGCTGTCTACTGAGTGAAAAGTGAGTTCGAATTATATTGCTTTTTAAAAATGCGCTCTCTACCTAAGCTATTACATCTAGAGTGCAAATAAAAACGTTATGTTTCGACAAAACATAATATAAACACAATCCCAGAATAGCATAGCCGGGATGAAAATGAAACAGTCTAACTGCTCGCGTTGGTAATCAGGGTTATATTCGCGGTCATATGTCAGGTCATATTCATGTCTATATTCATGGTAACATTCACGATCATATTCGCGGTAATATTCATGTTTATATTCACCGTAATATTTACGGTCATATTCATTTTCATATTCACAGTCATTTTCATAGTCATATTTACAGTAATTTTCATACTCATATTCAAGGTCATATTCAAGGTAATATTCAAGGTCATATTCAAGGTAATATTCACAGTAATTTTCATAGTCATATTTACAGTAATTTTCATTGTCATATTCACAGTAATTTTCATAGTCATATTCACAGTAATTTTCATAGTCATATTAACAGTCATTTTCATACTCATATTCAAGGTAATATTCACAGTAATTTTCATAGTCATATTCACAGTAATTTTCAAAGTCATATTCACAGTAATTTTCATAGTCATATTCACAGTAATTTTTATAGTCATATTCACAGTAATTTTTATAGTCATATTCACAGTAATTTTCATAGTCATATTCACAGTAATTGTCATAGTCATATTCACAGTAATTGTCATAGTCATATTCACCGTAATTTTCATAGTCCTATTCACAGTAATTTTTATAGTCATATTCACAGTAATTTTCATAGTCATATTCACAGTAATTTTCATAGTCATATTCACAGTAATTTTCATAGTCATATTCACCGTAATTTTCATAGTCATATTCTAGATCATAGTCGGTGTCACGACTTCAGAGTATGTATATATAAGTTGTTTAACATCCTATATAAAATAGATAACTATATATTTTTTTCTATAATTATCTCAATTTCACAGTGCAATTCGTTTTTTTTACACAAAAACGCTTACGTGGCTACCAGTTTCTGTGTTTGAAGGCAAACGCGATGTCCATTTGGGCCCATATTTTCGTCGTCATGCAATTTTAGCGTATCTTGAATCGTCGGCTAACAAAAAAATGGTGTGTATTAAATTTCGACGATTTTAATTTTTTTGTAATTTTAAAATAATTATTTACAAACGCAACAACATACAGAAAGTTACACATTAAAAAGTTTTTTGCCAATTGTTATAGTGTAAAAACATTTTGACGTATATTACTTTAATTTAAAATCGACGAAGCATTTTGGCACATAATCAATCATTAAACGTCTTCAAAAAGGAATTTTCATAGTTATCTTAAACTATATTTAGGTCTATAGGACTAACACAATAACAATAATTATTTAGTTGTTAGGAACGCTACACTGATCTCAGTTTTGGCAAAATGTATAATGTGCTCAAGCATGTTTATTATTTGTAAAATACAATTTTTATTAAAATATAGAAAACTTATAGAAAATAAAGAAAAACGATGGAAGTCCGAATAACCAATATTTTCAATTGGATTGAAATATAATAGTAACATAATATTCCTCATTTACAATTCTATTTATAGCATCTAATCAGAAGTACTTTATTAATTTTGATCTTTTTAGAGTCAGAATGTTTATTTTAAGAATGATTGTGTTAAATTCTTTTCAAAATTGATATTTTGTATTTGTGATCTATTATGAGAACGCTTTATTAATCTTCATCAGGTGTTGCTGTCATAATGCAGTATCTCGAGAAAGGCTACACCGAGATGCAGAGTG
>JAUZND010054997.1:8632-41642 GCA_034780555.1 Coelogynopora nodosa | reverse complement strand
CCCCCCTCCCCGCCCCCCCCCTCCCCTCGTCCGTCCGTGGCTTGTAAACAGGGAACACAAATTTATTTATAACTTAAACTTGGAGCATCAACGTAAATGTCTAAAGAATGTGGAATTATTTGTATAATGAAGGTTAACGATGTCGTAAATTAGAGATGTATTTTAAAATAAATATCTAAAAATGGAAAAGAATATGTTTAAATTGATTCCTCATTCATAGAAATAGTATTATTCATAATTTAATTAAGTCACCTTTTGGACAAATGTTCAAGGGCTCATTAATTGACAGTTTTAACAACCGAGCACCTTTGCATAACAGTATAGAATGTTGAAGCAATGTTATATATTCTTGCAATTGTCAGGGTTGAGGAGATGAAAATTCACCCAGCTTCTTAATCGACTGTTCGTTAAAAAAGGATTCCACTAATTAATTCAAAATTTTTGACGGAATTTTTTTAACAATTTCATATTTATCAATAAAAAGTCGTTTGTTATAGTGTTAAGAGCGTCATTATTTGATTAAAAAGCACGAATGTTATCATTTTTTGATTAAAATATATGACAATTTTGACATTATAATATTTGAATTATATTATTAATAATGAATTGATATGGTATCATAATTATATTTAGTATAGAAACGTAGTTTGTTCTTTAGATTCAAACATTTAAAACTATTTAAAGGAAAAATTAGTTTTTGTCAATTTTGCTCAATTTTGTAAATATTAAAAAATACGAGTATATTTGATTTTAAAAATTATTTATGACGTCATAGATAGCGGCCTCTTTACTGTTTAATCAGTATTCAGCCAATTAAAAAATTCAATTCAAATCGTCAATAAACGCAGTAGAAAACTATACCTGTTGTATGAGAATTGCAGCTGCTTTGTGGACCCGGGTTTAAAGGTTAATAGTGTTATAGGTTATAGGTTTTATAGGTTATATGTTAGGTTATAGGCTTATAGGTAAATAGGTGTTAATAGAATACCATTACAATCAATTTTTAAAAAATATATATATATACATTACAGATTTACATAATTCACGCTGTATTTTTTTAAAAATTTATTGTTAAAGATATTTTGAAGTCATTACAGCTAAACAAATATAATATTTATTTTAATTAGAGTGTTATTTTATATAGTTACACCGCTACAATTCGCGTGACAAATATTTTTTGTAATGTAATTTTTTAATACTGACATTTAGCCCTAATTAAAAATGTATATATCAAAAATTAATAAAAATGTAATAATCAATTGTATTAAAAAAGTTGCCCACATATATGACTATTGAAATGAGGTATATTTGTTATCCCTTCCCGCCTCCTTTTGAATGTTTCTAATGTTATAATGCAATGTAGATAAGTTTAGTAACTATCTGAAAGGTCAGTGTTACGCAAAGGTCGATCTTCCCTGGAAATTATGGTAAGGTTTTAGTATTACAATGTGTGACAGCGTATAAATCAAAAGTCTAATAAATAAAAACACAATTTGGTAATCGGAAATACAATTGATCAACTTCTAAACGTCTTCTCTATGGTGTCTTCCAGAAGATTCGGTGGTGACTCAGTATGTGGTTCTTCTGGTTCTCACTGCCTTGGTCATCTCGGGATCTTTCTCTGTCTTCTGGTGTATTCGGTGCGCTCTGGTGGAGAAGTATGCAAGTACGTGTCGATCCTCTTTATTTTCAAGATAAATATGGATACATTTGTGTGTTAAATGCAACTTTGTGCATTGACTATATATACATTATATAGCGAGGTTTCCCTTTAAACTCATTGTATAGCTAATAATTTATGTTGATGATATATAAAATATTCATTTAAAATGTTAGATACATGTTTTGTTGCAAACTGTATGAAAATTTTATTCAACAAAAATAACTCACTATTTTTTAGTATTTCTAAATAAGTTTTAATAGTTTGCTTATTATAATTTTGTTAAAAGAAACGGTTATTAACTTTCGATATAATGGGAACCGCCGTAGACAATTAATCTTTATGAGACTGTAATCGATACAATGAAATCGATACACAAACAAATTTAATCAATTAAATTATTTAATAATTTTTTATCAATTTTAAAGTACCTGAAAGTTCAAATATTGTATTTAAAAATAAATGTTAATATATACAATATATAAGTAGTCTTTTACTATATATAAACTAAATGTAGATGGTTGATGCTGATGATGAAGCCACATTCAAGATGAACAATATTATATGGTATATAATGGCATATAACGTTAATAAAGTATAGATTAGGAAGTTGCTTATGCTCTATGTCATGATGTACTATTGATACAAATAATAATAATAATAATAAAGTGTATAAAGTATATTTAATAATAAGAATACATTCAATTTAAATAATTCAAATTCCAAATAAAATACGGTTTTAAATAATTCAATTAAATGTGATATTTCGAATTTTAATATATATTTAAATGTACTTTTTGTTTATTATTATTTTATTCTATAATGTATTAAAGTTGTTTGATTTGTTTTTTTGGTCGTGTTGAGGAATGGAATAGAATGTGGACATTTACTGTATATATTATGAGATAATCTAAAATAGGAACTTAAACATGTTGAAAATGAATAGCTAAATTATTACAAGTCTTAAAACGAATTATCATCAGAAATAGTTGGTGGTTTGAATATCGTTATCAATTTTGATATTTTCTTTTCAAATGTTAGTATTGTAAATCTCGTAAATGTTGTCTATCCATACAGAAAAAAAATTAAATAGCAAATTGTGTATACAACAAATCCTAGATAATTGATTAACTTAAGTGTGAATATTTAAATATATAAAACGGCATAACATATTTTTATCGCATCGTTTGTCATATAATTGTATTTTTAAAACAACTTTTTCAAAGATTAAAATATTCAAAAAAGTATAGTATACTTTAGAAATCCTTTCAGTTTTAAAATTTTTGAAATTATCTAAGTTCAAAATATTTACGTCGTAATCATGCACAACATGGCGCAGAGTATGTCCCAGAATTTGACAATATCATAAATTTAATTTATCGTCGTTTATAACCATAATTGGCATCGATTTGTGGCCAATTCACTTGCCATTAATACTATAATCATCCACGTTGGTGTATGAGATCAATTTATAAGTTTAGAAAAAGCTGTCGCCATTATAAATGACTTTAAACGCTCTTCGCTTCTTCTTTCTTTTATATCCTATATGATATAATTCAGCTTAACTGATGTGAAATCTCCATATTGTTATATAGTATATAGTATCAGTCGGCCAACTCTATGAGTGATACTTACACTAAGTGCAAAGTGTATCCATCTTTTCATAACGTGGGGTTTAATTAATATGTCCTCTTTTCTATCAAGTTGCTGCAGCCTCAGTAAACGATGTATAGGCCTAGTGCGTGGCTATGTGTGATGTTTGATCACATCCATTGAGTTATATAATATGCATCATTGTATCTGGAATTAAATTCTCACAGTATACCATTCATTGTTTGTAGGCTTCAACAAACAATCACTTAAAATTGATTTTAAAGCTGCGGAAGATGCGGTAGCGAATAATAAAAAATATTGTCTTATTTATAGTTGCTACTTATAAAGAAACGACATGGCCTTGTAAACATCGAAACCAGGTGTTGCAAGACAATAAAATTAGTCATATATTAATTTTGAAAGATTACCAAAAATTACGATTTAATTTATAGTTTCAGCAATAATACATTTTTGAGTAAATTATTTGGCGTTGTGGAAACTCCAATTGTTTAATATTTTAAACCTTCGATTGAACACCGTTCTAATGAGATGTTTATCTATATTGAGATATTTTGCATTGTTCATTTAAATTAGTATTACACTGCGGAGTAAATTAATCTATTTCGTAACTTTTATGATGTACTTCGCTAGAACTAGTATTTTAAGAAATTTTCCTAGATTTATGAAATACATTTATTTTTACCGTCAACCTATTCCGTCTGAATGATTTCAACGTGAAAATATAATTAGCCTCCTATCTATATAATATTACTTTTTTTAATGAATTATTTAAATCAATCCTTTATACTAAGCATTAATTATTGAAGATTTAATAAATTGTTAATGAACAATTAAATAAATGGTTGAAGTAGCATTTAAAGATTTTCCACGTTCTTATTGATTACAAATATTCCATTATTGTTAAAAATATAAAACTAAAATGTTGGCTTAAAAACCTTACCACTGTTCATAACTCTATTTTCATGTCATTTTGTCGGCTTCCAAAACAGCTGTATGTCTTAAGATATTTAGATTATTTGACCAATTATTCATTGCACACGCATTTATCTATATTATTGGGAAGCATAAAATTAAGTAATTAATATATATTTAATAAACAAAGAAGTCCACTGAAATATACTATGGAATACAAAAGGTATATATGGTGCAGTAGTTTGGGAACGTTTAAAAATGATGAACTCATAAAAAATACTATTAATTTTATTCTACATTGTCGGTCACTCAATGAAACCGTTAAAACTCCAATACCTATAGTTATATATATAGTACATCTATATATTTACAATTTAAACACGGTAGTTAAATATCTTTTATGGAAGAATATAAATTGTTATATTAACTAACTAAAAATTTAAACAAGTGCATTATAATACGTATTATTGACATATTCAAGGTGTATTGAGTGAAAAAAGTAATTTCGAAACAGTTTTTAGTTTTTACGGATTTAACCACAGCCCAATTTGTCATTAATACAATACATTTTACAACATACATTTAGTAGAATAAATCATCCAGTTAAACCTTTCAACTAAAATGTAGTTCATTAACTCATTGAAGAAAGCGTGTGCTGTTATATATGTTGAAGTGTATATATATATATAGGACGATATGTGCAATATGTTTCTGAAGCTAGCTACAATATATAGAATGTTTTTATAAGTAATGATATCAACTGTTTGCTGTGTACAATTTTTAAAATGAGATGACTGCTGATGAAAAAGTACTTGAGGGAAAATTGGTATATACAACATGTTGCATCTTTATATGGTGTATCGAAACAGATTGGTACGGAACAGAAGGTATGGAACAGATTGAAAAGTTAGTATTTGGCATTTATTTTTATTTTCTCTCTTAACTTTTAAATTGTAAAATCATTTTGTATTTTTACATGCAGAAAATAAACAATATATTATATTTGTTGGTGATTTATTTAGTTTTTGACTAAATCTGTCGCGGAAATAAAGCTTTTATTATTTTCTCTTGTCTGTTTAAACACCCGATATCTTTTTCTCTCTGTCTATATCGTTCTCATTATTTCCTTCGTTGTGGTGTTATTATTTTCCCTCATAGTTAAACACATCAAAATCCATTAAAAAACTACTATAAAGCAGTAAAAAATACTTTCTAAAATTAGCTTCAACTTAACAACATTATATATATATATATATAGTTACTTGTAACTTTGCAGTTTCGATTTGACTGGGAATTGATGCGTATACTGTACGATGTTTATATGTCACACCGGGGCACGTATCATTTCCCCTTCCTTAGATTGATAGAGAAAACATTATATAGCCGCTGGTTAAACATACTTTGTTAATTTTGTGTAAACAATCGAGGCTCCGCATTGATTTTTTTGTGTTAAATTGACACAGGTATAAATTAACATTAGGCTAATGCATACTTTTCATTAAATACAGCCACCAGCTGTCTTTATACATATAACAGTTACTTTCTTTTTGTAATATGTAACAGTAAGATATTTAAACATATATAAATATAAAACAAGCGAATTATTAAATTTGAAATACTTCATTTTTTGTTGTTGTAATATTATGATTGAATGACTGTTTTACTACAATTTACTTTACAATTTACAATTTATAACATGTATCAACCAAAAATATAATCTATATATATATTTTTATAAATCATACTGAAAAATTAATATTTTAACCCATATCTTTATTACTTAGCATTATCAAAACGTTAGTGAAATATCTCACAAAAAAGATTAATAAAATGTCACATTTGAAATTAATTCAAGTTTTAACTTCCAATATGACATTTAGTAGATTGTTATTAATAATGTAAACCATGTTCTAATCAGTTCTTATAGTACGAAAACGCTCCTATAAAAACAGTATCATGTTACCTTTAAACAAATTTATTTGTATCGCTTGCACTGTCCGTGGTGATACATTTTGGAAAATGTATTATCTTACTTGTGAATTTGCTATTATACCACACAGCTAATACTTCATTTTTATATCTTAATTATTCAACGAAATACTTTAAGTAGAAAGCAACAGTTAATCATAAATATAAGTTTTAGTATATTATAATATATAGAAAACATATAGAAGTTGTTGTTTGAGGCAGTCGACACAATTCATGGTATATATACATGTTCAATATTGTATCAACATGTACCAATATTGATATATATATATATATTAAATATCTTAATATATTTTTAATATCCCTGATCCCGGTATGCAACTCAACTTATATAATAGACATGTCGATGCCAACTTGCATCCGAATCACTATATATCACAGTTTGGAACATATGCTGTATTATTTCAGGGCAGTTGCATCATATGTAAATCTATATCTAAAATAGAAAGCTTTTATTTAAAATGTTGAAAGAAAATATCTTTATCTATGATAGGCATGCAGTATATAGATTATAGCATTCAAATGCGTTTGTATATAGGTTATATATTATATATACCGTTCGTTACAGATTCGGGTTTATACACTCATTATCATTATGCTTATGTCAAATAATTAATTCAATAATAAACATAAGCTAAGAAGCACTTTTTCATGTCAACAAAAATTGTTAATAAAATCCTAAATTTAAAATAATATGTGAGCAAACAATTTTGTAATAAATAATAATCTATTTAACTCTACATTTTGAATATTTCAATGTATGATTCAATTATATTCTGTAAAAACACTAATTTATCATTTTCTTTATAAACTTGTTTTTATAATACATTGAAACATTGTGCAGTGCACTATAATGAAATATCTATAAAATACTTATGAACAGATGGGAAATGTTCCACTCACTCACTGGAAAAAGATGCAATCGGCAGTTTTGGGAACTGACACTAAATTTTAGACCAAAAAACTTCAGGCATTAAATGTGACATAATATATAATGATAAGCTAAATTAATTGGACTCACTGATGGTATTTTTGTACAAATCAGATAGATGGCTGAAGTCTTTCTACAGTATAATGGTATATAGTGTACTTGTTAAAATTATTTTATTCGTTCCATTTTTATTTTGAATTTTTATTTGAATTTTTATTTAATTTTAATACTATATAGTATAAATAATAAAAGTACTTCGATATAATTCACAAATATTGTACATTTGTTGTTATAAACTTTCGCATAATTTATATTGTTCACATATTTGCGAATAAGAGTGTTTAACATATATTTAAATAAAATGTAACACTATAAATGTAACAATATATATATATAATGTCAAAATCAGCCATTATGAGGTGTCGGTACCCTAGTACACTGCATTAAATAGTAAAATGCATACATAGAGTGCAGCGCCACTTAATTCGCATATTGTTATTGTGCCCATTGTAAACTAACTAGAATATTATATAGAATATATATATATATATCTATATAATTCACTTGTCTCCACCTCGATTGAGTGCCACCTATAGCCAAGCTATTAGATTCGCTTCAGCAATTATCGTGGAAATAAGCTTGCCAACCAGTATGCCAGTGATAAAGTGGTAATATGCCTTTTGATGCTAATTGAATTCCAAACTTTCTCCACTACCAGATGATTGCTCACTAACCTCTCCTCTACTTTTATGCATAAATATTATTGTAAACATAAATGTTTGTGTATATGTATAGTAAGTCAGTATATATACATAATATGTATTTTATCGGATTACGTTTTCGCACCATAATAATAATTATAAGCAGAGTGCTTCACTGAAGATTTAATTAAAAAGAAGACTGACATTTACGCCGAAAGGTCGATTTAATTCTGAGCTTCAGTCAGTGTTAACCTATCTATATATATTTAGTGTTCTTATATTTAGCCTTTTTGTATAGTTAGTAACTTGTGGTTAGTTTTAATGAGAGGATGACTATATCGGAAAATTTGTAGGATTATTATATTTTATGTTTGAATAAGTAATTACTTTTTATTGTTTAAAAGTCAGCTACTAATTCTGATTCACAATATGGATTTTGACCGAATTGTTTTTAATCATTTGTTTGAAAGTGCGTGGATCAATTTAGATGCTAGATCCATAATAACATACGTTACGTGTAGGTGTGCGTTAGCATTGTAAATAACAACTTGTATTGATCTCATTTATATTAATGTCATATGCAACCTTTAATGAGCCTTAACAGTTAAATAGCAGCTTGGGTAAGTTGCTATCATTTATTATAGTATCAATTAATAGAATTGTTTTCTTAAATAAAAATAGTTGACGGAAACTTGCTTCATAATTTATTTTGTGTATTTAAAAAAGTCTTTGCTGGTTTGGAATTCATTCAAATTGGTTCACTTGTTAATTTTTACTGCATCAATGTAATCTTAAACTATATAAACTAATATTCTATTTCGTGAAATACCGTGAAAAATACATAATGTATACTATATGTATATGGAAGCTAGTCAAATGTTACAATATTTATTGATCAGATTTTACGCTATATTTTATCAATAACAATAGCAAAGAGTAACTTTAGCGTAAACATAAAGTATACACTTCTAATAGGTAAAATTTGATAATTAATGTGAGTGAGACAGTACCAAATTGATTGGTATATATTATTGTCAAAATATGATGTCTCGTTAATGCATAATCAAGTCACATATTTAACTTAAAATCTTTTCAAGACAACTTTAGTTTTTAATGAATTTAACTTACCCTTATCTTTAAATGTCCCAAAGATTGTGAACAAAGTTTCAATTTGTTAATAGCATATTATTATTATAATATATGAAAATGATGTAATATTATAATTACTAATTTCCTCGATTCCCTTCGGCAGACAATCTGAAGCCGGTTCGCATGAGCGCCTTATGCTGCCTCAAGTCCGAAGTGACGATGCGTCGAATGACCCACATGGTCCTCAAGGAGGAGCAACAAGCCGCCCAATTCCAGTACGACTACAACAACCTCCAGGCCGCCGGCTACCAGCAGCAGCTGCCCTCCTTACAACAGCACTACCCTCCGTACACGATGGAGACCACACCCCAGCTCTATCAGCAGTTCTTCCACGCCCATCAGCTCCCCGAACAGTACTCCTGCCAGACGACGCCCAGCATTATGCGGACCCCCTATCTGCCCGCGCATGGGCCCACAACCACGGCCGGCTACTATACGGTTCGAGCGCGACCTGCAGTGGGCCAGATTCCCGAATATGTGCCGCTCACAAGGTACCTACAATATATATAGTTGACCCTATATAGATATTGAAATGAAGGCCTTTTCAGTTGTGGTTTGGTCAACTAAATAAAAATAAAAATTCGTATAGGTAAGAATTTAGTTTAATTTTACTGTCATTTCGCACGAGGGGTTATAACTAAATATATTCATATGAAATGAACCTTTATTTGATAAATTAATTTCGTCTTAAGGATTCATATACTTAACTAATGTCATAAAAATACAATTATAAACAACAGCACTAATTTACATATTATTTATTAACTATTTAAAAGTTATTCTTTAAAAAGTGAATAACTTTGATTATAGACAATGCAAATAATAGAACTGCAAATTGTAGTGTGTTTTTGTTAAATTATTATGACTACATTTACTTCTCTTTAGAGTCATAATTGAAAATTATCCATCTTCAAAATCAGGAATTCATATCCGTTATACACACTCTACATGGGCTCAATCATTTTAATTAGTTTATATTCTGTGTAAAATGATATTATGCATAATTCGCATAAAGAAGTCTAGTATAGTTTAACTTCTGCATGCTTAACAAGAAGAAAAAAGTAAGTTACCTTTTAAATACAAACAATACAAACAAATTAATTCATTAGTTAATTACAAATGAGTTTGTATATATGTACAAATATTAGTTTGGTTATTTATTCTTCCATGGAAACTAAAGTGAAAATATAATAATGTTTAGACTTCTACATGACTACGAGAGGCGATACAACTATGCTACTGAATTCTGGGAATTTGTTCAAAACAAATATAGTTATAAATTCGTTGTGTTATATATAAATATATGCCATACATAATAATAACCTATTTAATAATTATTTGATTGACTTATCATCATTTACCAATGTTAACATCTTAAAAATCAGACATTAAAACATTATTTTCAGACTAATAATGTTACATTATGATATCTGGAAGCACCTCAAAATCTAAAAATGTCAACATATATTCATATATTCAAACAATTAGAATTAATTAATTAATTATGGTGTAACTATTATTCAAATAATGCGTTTTTTTAAATTCATTCAAAATATCTAGTTTTATCTATTGTATTTTTTTTCAATGATGTACCCTCATTCTCATGCATGCAGATGCAATAATTATAAAACCACAATTTTAATTTGATAACTGCTGTACATCAGAAATCAAAAAATATTAATTAATACAAAATTTATAGCAAAGCAAAATCGATGAAATAAATATTTGCTATAAACAGCTCATTTGCATAATATTACGAAAAGAATACGTTGTATTTCTTCAATATATGACACTATATAGAGTATATAGATGAGATTAATTTTATTAGACGCAACAATCAACAGGTTAATCCATCTGCAGACAGGTTTCGGGTTTTTACCCCTTATTTGCCACTCTGATGACTCATATACAATAGATCAACGGTTGATTACTGCATCTATCAAAATTAACGTAATCTATTAATAGTAATAATTGGTTAAATAGCACATATATAATTTGCATGAATATAATTTATACACGTTTATACTTATTTTTCATAACTTATTATACAAAACGATATTTGCAGAATATCTTCGAAAATCAATGAAGCACATTTCATACAATGCTGTTTAATATAAGTATTGGAACTACGTTTATTTACATAGTCACCCACGAATATACAATTATATTTATTATTATTATCGTCGTTATTATCGTCGTGTTATACTAAATTATTTAAAATGAATTACCCCATTTATCCACTATCATAACATACATTATCGTCAGGTTCGATCCCGGAGTTCATGTGCCCGGACTGCCCAATGGGGGGCACAACTATGCTGAGGATTCGGCAAGTTTCATGACCGGTGGCGACGGGACGACCAACAGCAGTCTCAATGGGGACATAGTCTACAACATCCACGGACACCCGATTATCGATGCAGGGCACCCTGGAGTGGGTGGCGTGGTGGTGGGGAGGGGGATGCGACTTGGACGTTCCGCTTCTGATAGACAGTACAGCTCGCAGCCGGGTCTATCACAGGTGGATGTTCAGTCAGACATTTTCCAACTTTCTTCCAATATGGCGTGACACTTTTTTTTTATCGGAAGACACCAAGATACAGACAAAGCTATATACTGGCGGTGCTATTATAGTGTATGATGATTCCTTCCATGTACCTAAAATTTAAGCAATTTGGTTTAAATTGATTTAATCCAGCGGAGACATGTTTTATGATGTTATGTGGAACTTTGGCTAAGCTTTCAAATACTATTGCAAAACATGGAGTATGTCAACATACATTTTAATTGGTTAAAAATGTAATCTTTTTTAAATATTCACTGGTATTGAGTTGCCATATTTGTTTGTATTATGTGCATTGAATATTGATAATTAATGATTATAAAATAGAAAATAATGTGATAATCAATTATGTAACGATTTAATTTTGTATTTTAAACTATACTCTTATTTGTTTATAGATTGATTAATACTGAAACGTTGATGACGTTGCACAGTTTTATGTTTTAAATAACTTATAAGAACAGATTTAAATAAACCTATAAAATGGTCTGGGTTATCTGTAACGCTTGTTATAAGGAAATCTCATTTAATACACCTATATATATATTTATTTCATTCCATTCGGCTGTATTGTATTTTGCGGTATTGTACCTCAATATACATATATATATATACATATATAATCCACATATATTGCTGTATAAATCAGTGTAAATAATATTCGACATTTAATACTCTGTTGATTAAAATGGTAGGGCTCAATGTGTTTCTTTAAGTACATAAAGCTCCCATAAAGCGTATTTGATCTGTATTATTTATTATCATTTGTTATAACTTGTAATATGTGCCTAAAACAGCACGTACGTGATTTTTATTTAATTTGTGTATTTTAACACAATTTTAGCGCACAAGATTGCTGGAATATTTCTCAGCGGTTGTGTATATATAATACATATATATACGTAAATGATATGCCTTACTACTTTAGTGTACTCTTTTATAAACTGTATTTAATACTGTTATATTTGATTAAATAAATTTAAACTTGAAATTGGTGTTTAACTTCTTCTTTTTTTATCAACAATACATTTTTAAAGTAAATTAACAAGAAAGTTAATATTAGTGTTATTTGTATTATTAAAGTAAATAATATACTGTAATGAATTATGAATTGTAAAGATAGATAACTTTATTCACAGAAATTGTTGATTGTTTTTGTAAAAATTCCTATTTGATTTTAAAATATTCTTCAGTGCAATATATATAGATGAATAGGTCATTTCCAAAAATTTTTTTAAATTAATAGAATTAATTTAATACTTAATTAATGAGCCTATTCGCACGTAGTGCGGCTTAAAATTGTATATAATATATGAAATAAAATAATAAACGCAAATTGTACGGCAAGGAAACTTTTTTTTGAATACCTTTTTCATAGTTATTGTGGCGGTGACACGTAATTTAATTAAATTAAGGTAACCATTTCTTTATTTATTTATTTATAAAGTAATATTTAAAAGACATATCTTTCGATTACAGTAATTATCCATACTAAATCTGTTTTATTTCCAGTGTAGAATTATTATTTTTTAATTCTGGCATTTTGATCCAAATATAACTTGTGTATAATATAAGAACGAATGTGTCCATATTATTTATTGATATAAAGCTTATAGATATTATTTATCCGACAATTATATAAAAATGCCTTTTGAAAGAATAATATGCCACAAAAGCATGTTTAATTATGTTTAATGAGAATTTCATAAAATGCGCTTGATTCACCATCAAGTTTCGGACAAAAAACCTTCCTCATAATAGCAATAGTGAAAGAAGTTTAGCAACAGCAGTTCGGAAAAATGATATATATGTATATATATATAGTTATATAAACTGCGGTAAAAGTATTCATGTAAAGGATTATTGAAATAGGTAATGCATTAAATATTTCCCGTTAAGTATATATCGTTAAAAGAACATCTAGAAACAGTTGCATCTTCCATTAAATGTTGCTTATCACTATTAATCATTCATATAATAGGCCCCTTTAAATGGAGTGTTGCTTTTTTTTTCTTCTTTCATATGCATATATGTTTGACCAATGTATATATATAACTCGAAGCAACAAGGTGAAATAATTAATATTTTCCTGTCATTTGCTTTTAATTTTATTTTGAATTTACAATTTTTCTGCCAGTTATAGATCATAATAATTAATCAAATTTACTTTGGTCAAAAGCACATAATATTACTATTTAATAAAGTCTGCAAAAATGTTTCGATTTTTCAGGATATTTAAAATAATATAAATTAAACCTAACTTTAGTCCTAAAAATTGTATATTTTTATGAATAAGTACTGATTTTAATGTGGAAAATTAGTTTTAAAATTGATAGGTTTTGTATGTTTTAATACACTTGCTTAATAAATAATTTATAAAAAACAATTAAATACATTGTTTGTAATTGTGTTTATTATAGACATTACTCGTTTCTAATCATTGGACATTGAAATCAAAATACTCATTATTTTAAGATTATTCCTATAATTTATATATATTACAAAGAAATTAATAAGCGGATTGGATAAATATAGATGTAATTAATAAACTAAAATTAATTATAAAAATATGTTACTAAACACCATGACGCTTATTAGTGTCTATGTTAGACTTCGAGTCTTTAGGAAAGAAATAAAACAATCCTCCCGGGAGATTCGATCATCCTTGGATTGGTATCTACTCGGATGCCATTTTCACTGTGACCTGGTTTATTAAAATGTTTGATATTCTCGAAATTACGAGCCTTGTCGCAGTGGGTTTCACTAATGCCGGATTTGTGGCTATTAATACATATCGGCTACTGAATCCCATGTTTAACCCATGTACAGATCACAGCATTTTATATATACAGATGATTGCATATATATGCAGTTCGTGGTGATTCTAGAATGTTGAAACTTTCACTAATTATTTGAGGAATGCAGAAAACTCGTGAATTGACCTCTGTTTTGTATCATATTTTTTTTTTAAATCCTGTCAACTTGGAGTGATTATGCAATAATGCAATCTTATGTATTCCTTTTTGGTAACATCAATCAAGAAAAAACTTCTGAAACTTATCTGCTTAAAATACATTTTTTTTACTATATACTTTGTTTATAGTGGGTGCAGGAATGAGAACTTTTGTATCGTAGATAAAAATGTGCATCTGTTGGTTTAAAAAAAACATCATTTTGCATATGTGCAGTACAATTTCTAATAAAATAACAATAAGATCTAAAGATAAATATTAAACTATATCAGCAAAATATTTATTTTCAGATTAGGCGATTCTGGGTAAAAGTTTTACAGCTAAAAACAGTTATATATAGCTAATCCTTATTAATGAATACCTGCGCGACTCGCATGTATCGTACATATTATATTCAAATGGCTATACTGTATTATAATATATAATAAAAAAAAAATTAAATTGTTGGAATTTTCAATCTTTCGTTCATCAGTCATAATGCAAAGTTCAAAAACAATAAAAATATTTAAAACGGAATTTATTAATACGTATCCTCCGAGAACAAGCGCAATTTCAGTGCTGCATAGAATATGGCCACTTGCATTTTTGTATGTATAACTTTTGGAAAATATATAAGTCCGGTTCCTTTAAAGTGTAAACCCTATATATTAATTATGAATATAGCTATCCCAATGTTTACTTTCAATAAATAAAACTATCTGGTCTTGTATTAAATATCAAATATTAAATATCAAATATTAAACTGCGAATAACTTTATAAAAGTTTGTTTGTGTGTAATTATATCACTTTACTACATTTTCAAGTTCTGGGCTTTCAGTATATTGTCATTTGAATGTAGGCATCAAAATAATATACACCCAAATCCCTCTTTGGCTTCCTCAAAGAGTAGTCTTATAATTGGATAAATAAATAAGGTTAATTGTTTCATTTCTTTCTTCCCTTTTCCTCCTAAGAGTGATTCAACATTTAGAGTCGGGTACAATACTACATTTTTAATTGTTCCACATTTCAATATTTGATTGATTACGTATGTACATATATGTTTGGGTACAACAAATTTTCGCACACACCTTTTGATGTCCGTTTGATAAATTTGTGACATATTCTATCCGGAGTAGCAAAACGTGTCAGCCAACCTAAAATGTAAAAAAAAAAAATATTATTTTAATGTTATCACAAAAATTAATAGACAAAGAATAAACAGAAACGTCACAAAATTTTACTATTAAAAGTTGATAATATCTGTAGATATATTATCATGTTTGACAATTTATTTTTTATTGTGATTAAACTAAATAAAAGAATATAATATTATATAGACTAACCAAATTACAATATGTATTTCACATTTTTTTTGTTATATTATTAATTTATATGGCATTTACAATGTTTATATATAACATTTTAAATAACTGATAATTATATTGGCGAGTATGCATAAAAAGCTTTAGGTTTTACACTGCAATTTTTTAAGCAAAAACTTTTTTTAAAGTTTAAAGCTTCCGCTCTGGAAAAAAATAATACGCTTCAAAGATAACTATAGCTCTACATTGAAGCGAAAGATTTCTCTTTAAAGCAAAATATTTGACATCAAAGAAATAGTGAATGTGAAAGATAAAGCTTTTATTATGCGCATAATTAGTGCCCCCATTTTATAATATATTTTATTCTAGTATATATTATAGTGCAGTGCTTATCAGTATACGTAATAATGTTGTTCAAAGCAACACGCACATGGTTAAATATTTAAAAAATATTATAAATTTATATATATTTTTGACCATGTCATATATGTGTTATACTTTTCATTAGATATATATTTATTAATAAACTAACAATAGAAGTTTTGCCATTTATATATATAATGCAAATAATATATAGATAGATATGTACCTTTGTAAATAGTATTTTCTACATTATTAGCTAAATAATACAAATTGTAAAAATATAAAATAAAACGTACAATATATGTATACATTATAAAAGCAAGAAAAAATTGCGATCAATTAATAAAATGAAATTATAAAATAAACAAGTGTTTTAATTTTATACTATTTACAGTTTCAATATATTTTCAATATATTTAATAGGATAATTATATAATAAGTACGCCTTTGTTTAAATGAATAAATAAAATAATGTCTCATAGTGATTATTTTGATTGTTCACCGCTATATTTAACAGCCGATGTAGTTAATTATTTTATTTTATTGTTTTATGATGGCATCTTATTTTCTACAAGAAGAAGATGTCGGCAGCGTTTTAATTAGAGTAAATTTTGCATCTTATTATATATAACTTTTTATTTATTAAATTATGTAAGCATGTTTATTTTTTATATAAAAGAATTAGCTTGAATTCAATTGTATTGGTTATAGTTCTGATGCCGGAATCTTAAATAATTTTGATAGGATTTCAGCACCAGTTTAAACACTTTGTAAATTTATTAATTCTGATCAATTGAATATTTTTTTAATATTTATTTATTTTAAACATAAGTAGTTTCTTTAATTTTTTTAAATTCATCATTATAATTATAAAAATATGTTTTATCATTAGATAGGTGATCCAAGCTTCTTGTCAAAATAACATATTTGGTTTTCTGCAACATTTTTAATAAATCTAATAAGTGCTAATTTATAATGGTTTCTGATATCACACATATTTCTTGAGTACCTTTGCTGATAGTTTCATCATTTTGGTGCCATGAAAATATTAAGGTGAACTATTTTTAGGCAACACATTTTTATAAATAATTTTAGTATGTTACATAATTACCAAAGCCAAATTTTAAAGTTTATTATTATAATATAAATAAAATAATAACTGTAACACAAAATCAGCTAATTTAAATAATTAATATTTGCATAAGAAATATTATAATTTTTATAATTAGAAGAAAAGAATACTGAAATTCTATACAAATAATTTAAGATTCCAGTACTGGAACTGTAAGCACTGAAAAATACAATTTATATAAATCATGAAAATCTTTAAAAAATCAAATAATTAAATATGCTTTATTTAATATTTTTTAGCTTAAATATGTTACCTATATACAACCATGTCCCATAGACAGTACATTTAAAGGAGTAGACATCTTTTAGAATAAATAATATAAATACCCTAAATAATAGCAATAATAAATATATTAAATAAATAACTTTTTAAATATTAAATCATATATTAATTAATAATTTTAGTCATTTCCTCACACATATTAAAAATAATCTAAAAACATTAAAAAGAATAGTTATATCATTTAGTTTTATTTAATTAAATAATAGTTATTTTCATATCATTTTCTATTTAAATTTTTTTTTCTTCTAATATTAGTCTGTCTATAAATAGTTATTAATTTTTTAAAATTTTATATTTAAATATTTATTTCAATGACAAAATAAAATATGAAAATATTTAATATATTATTACAAATTGGTTAATAAGGTATGCAAAGCAAAACTGTAAAAAAATTAAAAGTTATATTTAATTTTCAACAAAAAATCAAGTTTTTACCTTTCAATAAGAAGGCATATTCATAGAATGTGCATTTAAAAATATTTTTTATTTAAAGGTATTTTTTAAATATGTATTAATAATTTTTTATGGTATTTCTAATAAATTTAATACTAATTAATAAACAAGTAAAACATGTTTACTTTGAGCCACTATAATTACAAAAGTACATGATTGGATAAAAGTATCATCTTTGAAACAATAAATTTTTTTCTGAACACATGCAAGTTAATTAATTTTTTTACCTTATAAATAATTAAAACTTAAAAATCCCTACATTAAGCGCCAATTAAATAAGCAATACAGTTTGACAACTAAGTTGCACAAATAATTTGCTGACTCACTTAAATAAGCAATAAATTGGGCAACTAAAAAATTGTCAAAATAAATTGCCAATTTAAGCATGTCGGCAAATTAGTTGGGCAATTTTTTTCAACATTTTGATTAGTTAATTATTTGTTTATATTAATTAATTAATGTATTTAAACAATTTTTTAATCAAACAGTTGTTATAGAAATGTATCTTTAAAGTATTATATTTATTATAAATAATTGATTATTATATAAATTAAATGTTTAAATTAATTTTAAAAAACAATAAAATACAGCATTAGATATTGAAACAAACATTAAAACTTTTATATAAAAAATTGACAAAATAATATACATTTAATGTATTAAATTAAATTTAACATGTCTCACATATATTTATATATTATTTTATAGATTTTTTTTTATTATGTATACAATATGGATAAATCTATTAATAAACAATATATACTTTAATTTAAACTTCCATATTATTATACATAAAAGTGTATATATATATTGTTTGTATTAGTGTTTATATTATAAGTGTATATTATTCAATATAAAAATACCACAGTAAAAATGTTGATTTATTTCAAATTTTATTTATTTAAATGTTTGGTCACCTAGGAACTTTAAGCTTTTTACTATTAAGTCACACTATTGATAACACATGATTAATATATGTGGCTAAAAGTCAATAGCCTATAGTTCCTAGGTGACCAAACTTTAAATAAATAAAATTTGAAATATCAACATTTTTGCTGAGTTATTTTTATTTACAAATACATGTATATTGTGTTTACACTTATATGTATACTATAGAAGTTTAAATTATTTTAGATATTGTTTATTAATAAATGTATCTGTATTGTATACAATAATCAAAAAATATATCTATATAATAATAAGTAAATATATGTAAGAGCATTATTTATATATCTATGCTGTATAGTAAACTATACATTTCAATGAATATATTAGGATATCTTAAAATTAATACACATAAACATGTGTCAAATGGATATCATATACATAACAATTTTTTTAAATATATTATAATGGCAAGTACATAAATATATATTTTCACATGTTAAATTTAATACACTAAATTAATATTTTTTATATAAAAGTTTTAATGTTTATTTCAATATCTTATGCTGTATTTTATTGTATTCTTTAACTGACAATTTAAATAATTATATAATAGATTGTAAATTTAAATATACTTTAAACATTAACTATATACAATAATCAATTATTTATAATAAATATAATGCTTTAAAGATACATTTAAATACTGACTGTTTGATTAAAAAAATAGTTTAAATACATTTGTTAATTAATTAATGTAAACAAATAAGAAACCTATTACAATTGTTTGTTGAAAAAATGTCTTAACTAATTTTCAGACATGCTTACATGGGCAATTTTTTAGTTGCCCAACTTTATTGCTTGTGTAAGTGGGTTATAAAGAAAATATATACCAAAATAATACCCTCTGGTAAATTATTTTCAATCATAAAAAATAATTAGATTTTACTTGAGTAAAATAATTAACTATAATTAATATACAATAATACTTTTTATATAATTTTTTTTTTAATATTTAAATTTCTATCTACTCTTTCTACTGATCTGATTGTCCAAAATGAATAGAAGCTCCATTATCATGTATGTATTGTATACATATATGTATGTATATGTATCATATATATATTTTGCAAATTTTAAATTTTATCTCTATATCCATTTAATCTTAAGTTTAATCTATTTTTTGTTTCTCCAATGTAACATAAATTGCACTTTTTATAATGGAGTCTATTTATGACAATTTTAGAATTACATGAACCTCCTTTTTTAAATGTTGTATGTGGCATTTATATACTTTATTAGGAAATAATTTATTAGAAGAGACAGAGTGTATTAAGTTGTCTTTCAAATTGTAGGTAGTCTTTTGTAATTTTAGTATGTAGTATTTTTTTAAACGACCAATACTTGCTATTAAAATACTACTTAATTTGAAAGACAGTTTAATACATTCCGGCTCTTCTAGTAAATTATTTTCTAATAAAGTATATAAATGCGGCATCAAAAATTGTAAATGTTGCTCATTTAATTGAAAATGTAATTTACAAAATTAATGAAAAATACACTCAACAAGAAAAAGAAGCTCATGTAATTCTAAAAATGTCATATATGAACTGCATTGCAAAATTATGCAAGGTACAGTGTGAAATAAATAAAATTTACAGATAAAATTTTAAAAAATAGTAACACATTAGAAGACATACATGATAATGGAGCTCCTATTCATTTTGGACAATCGGATCCCATAGTAGAAACAGATTTGGAGCTATGTATTTTTGAAAGTGGTAGATTTTAAAACAAAATAATATGCAGATAAAAATAAGATTGTTTATATTTTAAAGTATAATACATTATAACCAAATGGTCTTAACTTTATTATGGGCAACTTTAGTTAATTTTATGGATATATAGGTGTGGCGATGAGCCCGAGAAAATTTCAGCTAATCAAACGCCGCTAAAACCACAATCATTATTTCACACTGATTGAGAGTCCAATGTTTATGTATTATAGTATAGTAGTCCTAGGTTCTAGCATACAACTTTTGAATCTCTATGTAAGCTAGGAAAACATATATGATATAAAATACAAAACCAAATATGAAATAAATTCTAATTAGTTATGTCAGATAAATATATTTTTAAATTATAATGTAGGTATTACTTTATGGCTAGTATCATTAAATTTAGAAAAATTTAGTTGTTTTTATTTATTTATTTTATATTTGTATTATTGAAGCTACTTGGTTATTTGAAACAATTAATTTCTAGATTTCTAAATAATTTAACTATGAATATTTCATCTCATTGTGATTGATACCTTAAGTTTATTATTGTTGATTCGCAGGTCCAAGAAGATATCATCAGGTTGAGAGATCGATTCGACAGTGAACATACTGATGGTAAAGTAGACATCAATGACATCAGAGAAGCATTGAATAGTGCCGAAAATGGTCTCCGAGTAAGATGTCTTACATTTCTAAAATATCTTAAAGAAAGAGTATAAGCTAATATCCTAAATGTAGACAAGTTCCAACATGTGAATATAATTATGCTTGGAAATGTTTGAAACTGTAGAAATTATTAATAATCTTTTTATAGAATAAAATGCATTTATTATTTAGCTCGTATATTTTTCTATAACATATTGGATATGCAAAGCTTCTTCTATCTTAAATTTGATGATTTTTTTAAAAAGTACATTTATTTTGTAAATTATAATGTCAATTTTATTAAGATTTTATGCTCAAATACAATTATTAATTACATATTCTTTTAAACAATTTTCTATAATTTACGTTTAATAATTAGAAATAATTTTATCCAAAATTTTAGTTCCTCGCAAAGATATTTAAAATCTGTTTATCACGAAATTTTTATTAAAGTTCTTAATTTTCGGTGTCTTTTTTAAAAACATAGTTATTTGTGGTTCAGTGACAGATGGTTTGATTTTGTGGTTCCTACTGCTGGCTTCGTATTTTAACAAAGTCAAATTGGCGTTAGCCTTCCAATTAATATGTTGGGTAAATCTAGGTTTATCTACTATTTAATTAAATAAACTGATCCCAATAACAATTATAATTGATAATAATAAATTGTGTTAAGATACATGTATTTAATAATAAATAATCATGTTCTTACACATTATCCTCTAGTCTTTCTATCATCTATGCGTTTATTTTCTAAATCTAACCAATTTCTGGTTGTCAATGACTAAACTCTTAAATTTAATTATTCAAAAATATCATTAAGGCATCTCTCTTAACTAAATTCAAAATACCTTTTTTGTCTATTTATTTTAAATAGTATAAACGATAAAATCTATCGAATTTAACAAATTCAACAAAATTCTTATAATCATAAATCAATATTAAATCAATGGAAACAAAATTTGGGACCCCACAAATATTTAAAAATTTCCATAAACCCAATTTTAAAAATGTATTAGGGTTCCCCATAATTAATTTTATATGAAACAAAATTATTTTATATTTTCATATTTTAAATATAGGAGTCAATCTTCAGATTATTTTAATATTTATGGAACTAGTACGGTTCCTAAATAACTTTGACACTACTCTGTACTAGTTATTGGCATTTCTTTATATGGATTTATTTCACTTTCGATTACTTTGTCTGACAAATTTATAATCTATACTGTATAGTGTAACTACTCGGAGATTATTAATTGTTGATTAATGATGGGTTAACATAATTTTATACTTTATACCAGTTTCCAACAACTGAAAACAACAACACGGTTCACTATATTCCCCTCTGTTGTATCCTCCTCCCCTCCCCAACATTCAAGAATCGTACAGAATTGCTGCTCTCACAAGCCAACAACCGGGTGTCATCTCTCCCGAGCCTAGAGGATCAACTGGGCGGCGGTGGAGGTGGAGGTGGTAACAGTCAACCTGCCTGGGACATGCGGGGTTCAGTTCCGGGCGGGCAGCTGGCCCATTCCTACCCCTCTGATCAGATGGGATATGGTGACTCCAGGTATGTCATTATGTCATTATTCTTATTGTATAGGATTTGCATGAATTGATTTTGACTCGTAGAGAATTGATATTTACCTTACTACTCGCACTGATATATTTTATGATTTCAATTAAGTAACAAATAGATTACTACTTTTACATTAACTGAACGGTAAATTGAATTATATTAGAAATTTTATGCTCGCCTTGATTTCTTGTAAACTATTTATATAAGGTTTTTAAGTATATGGAAACGAACTCAATGGTTTCAAAAATACCATCAAAACATCTTAAATATCCTTGTAAATTTAAAAGTTTATTTAAGTGGAAAATATAGTATTTTGTTTTACTATAGAATTAAAATAATACTATTTTTCGAACATTTGGAAACATTTTCTTTGTATATTTCTTATTAAGCATATTTAAAGGAATAGGGTAATTATGACAGCTGCGTAATGATACATTCACTTTTATTTTCTCTCAAATTATTATTTTAAATTTCATAACGATGCAATATGTAAGCTAAGTATTTGAAAAAAGAATACGCTGTATTTTTGCAACAGTTACCATGCTTTTTTCTAATTCTGTCCCTCTCTTTGCAATAGACCAATGGGAGGAGAACTCGTCCACGTGATGCCCATATCTCAACTGACCAGTCCCGGAGAACAGGTAACGCATGCATATTTATTTATTTAATTATCAACCAAAAGACCCAGAGTATAAATTGAAAGTTTGCAGCTCGTGTGGTCACATAACATGAATTATATAATATGAACCTCAGTTTTATTGAAGGCCTAACAAGTGAACGATTGGTTGGTTACACTTCCACTACAAAGTGTATTTTAATCGATTAATCCAATCATCTCGTAGTTTAACATGATATGATGTTATATTTGGTTGGTCAAACGTAATGGAGTTATAGTAATAAGATTTTTATCGGTTCAGTGCCTAAAATATTTAAAATCTAAATATCAAAAAAAAAATGTTTGTTTATATTAGTTACTTGTATTAATGCCGACCTTGAAAACTAGTTTTATATTCCTCCAGATTTAAGTCACAACCAAAAAATATGTCTATTCTGTATTTGTATTTTGTATATTTATTACCACAACGAGTAGGGAAATTCAAAATCGAGTGGGTAACATGACAAGAATAAAGGTATGATTATCAAAGAGATTAACTATCGATGTTTATTAAAGTAACGATCGCACATTTTTATGTATATGAACAGCAGGAGCGCTGTAGTGTCTTTTTGATTTTTTCAAACAAGGACTAAATACATGTTTTCTGCAATTTACTCAAATGTTGATAACAATTTCTATGTGGTTTATCTTCAGTGACTTCATAAACTATAACCTAACTAAGGAAATCTGTTTTGAATTGTTTGGTTTATTTTCAGTAGGTAAGACTATACATTAAGTTAAGACAAAATAAATTTCGAATAAATGTATCATACTAACAGATAGAAAGAAAATTGATTAATTATGTAACTATTCGTTTTAATAATTATATTTATATCGTTTATAATATATCGCATCTAATATATTATAGATCAAAATTGTAAATTACTTTTTCAATATCAACCACGTTATAACAAATTTTAAAGTATAGTAGTTCTACAATATTTTATTTATTGCAACAAACTCATTTTTAATATCCTTCAATATTGGTATTAATGTCCCCCCCTTCCCCCGAACCCCTCCTCCCACTGAACCTCGTCCCCTTGGCGATCCTACGACTATTTTGCATGTTTTCTATCTCAGCTATAATGTGCACCCTTACTATGTCCCGGTTCAGTTCAAGCGGAACGTCGCCTACAAGATCCTCCAGAACCCTCAGAATCAGTTGACCCGTCAGATTGCCCACAAGAAGTATGGCATCGAGCTGCCACTGATTCAGGCCAAGGTTACTCCAAAGGTATGGAGGGAAAACTTCCCGCAACCTCGTTATTATATAACTATATAATAACGAGGTTGCGGGAATTTTGAAAACTCATATATTCAGAACTTTTGAATAAATCTAGATATGATATTGAAATTTTCAGGATCATCTAGTTTCACAGAGATGATGCAACATACCAAAAATGGAAAAAATTCATGAATATTGGTTCAATGAACCTGTGATTTGACATGGAATGACCCTGTGTTGTTTTCATGTAGCGGTGGTTTGTTTTTATATATGTTGTTCATTATAATATATCGAATAGTTACTTATTTGAAGTGTTTGTTGAATAAAACAATTTTTTTTCTTTTTACATAATTATATCTTTTCCCCTATCGTCTTTGATATAATATGTTTAGTTGCATTTGAAGTTTTGCTTCACTTATTAAAAGTTTTGTAAATTATTATTTAATGGATGTGTAAAATTGATTACATACTATCCTATAGCGAAGCAATTGCATTAATTTATATAAAAATTGAAAAATACATCAATTATAATTTGAAATATTTCAAAGTAATCCCGGTTTTAATTACAAATTAGATTTAAAATTGATCAATTAGAAAGTTAACTGTGAGAACGAATCATTTTATATATTTTTATTAGTACATTTTTTATACATTTCCTAGAATTTGTTTTAATTATTTAAAGGTTTTTTGTATGTATCTATTATTTTATCTAAAATCAAAACTATTTTATTAAATTTATAAATACCTCTTATCGTTATATTATTCAGTCAATAAGGAACCATTACCTTCAATTTTTGTTGTTGTTGTGAAAATATAGCAAATAAAATAGGCTAAACAAATGTCACATATTTTGGTGTAAGATATCTCACAGTCAATATGATTAAATTATGATTTGCTTTCAATTACAAAATGATTTAATAACTAAATTGTAGCACCAAAATAACCTCGCAGTTATTCATAATTTTCATAGTATTTTAAATATAACGTAGATGAATTACACCTAAATCCACAAAATCATCACCCTACCACATTACAGTGACACTCTTATGTGTATTTCAGACACAGGGCGAACGCATCATCCGAGGCTCCAATGTTGATCGACTATCCGTTCTTCCACGAACCAATCGAATGGACGCCACTGTACGTGTTATATTAATAGTCGACATATCGTTCAATCTACTGCTTCGTTTATGTCTTAAATGCAATATTTAAAACTCTATTATATAATATTTATCTTATACCCGATTCAAATGTTATCATTGCTTTACAGCCGTGTGCAGTGATGACTTAATACCGTAGTCTTCGATTGCAGTGAGCAATAGACCGTCATATGATGGGGGAATAGGTGTTTATAATTATATTTCGGCGCTATATAATTATCGATCAACCAGAGAACCTTATTCTTTGAAGGTTAACTTGCCCTACATACGGAGTTTATAACTTTTATCAACCGCTACTTTAATTTTACTTCACCACATCATCCGTCCATTCCTTCCCTTTTTGGTTTGTGGCTAATTGTGAAGCTGCTTCTTGTGCAGTTTATTATTGATGAAGTAAATTATGTTTTGTATTAATTAGAAAATGCTGACTGAACATTCGCTTATTACAGTGACGTGTTTCTGACGTGCGATTCTGATTCTGAGCCTTATTATGATGAAGAATCTTGTGTTAATGATGTTTGGTTCAGTTAACTTTATGTATTCCTCGTTTGGAACTTAAACAAAATAGTAAATAAAATAGTTATATTTTAAACATGATATACTGTTTTTTAATAACTATTTAATAGACAATGTTGAAAATTTCCAATTCTTAAGAAAATATTGTATTTACCTTTTTCGATAATTTTCTTTATTTTCAATTTTATAGTTATTCTAACTCAATAATTAATGTATTATGTTGTTGATTAATTGTTAAGCCAAAAATAATTTCCCGTAAATTCATTTAAATAATGTTTGTATATTTAAATATATTTTTAATAATGTTTACAATTTCTCTGGCTTACCGCGTTCAATGTTGTACCATGAAACATCACAATTGTTTTTTTTATTAAATATTCGATTTCTCTGAAGTAGCTACAATCCTTCTTGTATGCTTGACCTAAGTTCTACAACTTCTTTAAATGATTGCATGATCCAAACCTTAGGGTGGTGGAATAGGGTTAAAAAGGCGAAGTGCCCAATGTGAATATAGCAGGGTCGAATCCTAGTTTGAATCTCCTTTGTCACGTGTTAAGTGACTCGTAATGGCTAGTTGGGCGGCTGATAGAAGCGCTGATAGGAATGAGTTACCTCAGCTTTTCCCCCAACAAATATCTAGGAAATAAAACACTTATTCTGATAGTCTACTGCATGTTACTACTTGTGAGTTGTATAGTAAGTAGTTATTTAACAAATTTTATTAAAGGTTTTATTCAAACAAAAACTAAAAAATTTACAGGTAAACCGGATGTAATACAAGCATGCTAAATAGAACGGAGAAAAATGTAGTCAGTAGGTTTTATTCCCACTGTGGATCGGGTAATATTTTTGAGATCTCTAAGCTCAACTGACTGAACTTTCTGTTGTTGGTCGATTTTTGGTTAAGGCGCAGTTGTTTCGTCTCTTTTACATACGACTACTCGCCTTATTTTTGTTATGGTCTTGATCATGTGGAAGTCCCTATCATTTATAGAAACTAATTAGAATTAAACGGTGTTTCATTTTTTTATCAAAGTGATGCAATAATTACAGGGACAACCTTAAAGTACTTCATTATTTTAGTTCAAAACAGTGCCTGCATGTATATTGTCTACTGTCCCCCCCCCTCCCCACTTTCCCAGATTCTGCCTCCCACAATCCCGGAGGACGAGACGAGACGGGGCATCTTGAGTTTGATTCAGCGCGGCCTGATTCCCCCCTCCACCGAGATCACATTTGATCCCTCCCCAGTGCGCCAGAAGACCGTCACCATGTGTGACCCCAGTCTGGACCATCAGCTCGTCATTCCCGCCGATGCCAGCGGTGGGTCTCCGATATTTTGTGTTTTTTTTAATTTTTTGTCGCTATTGTTTCGTTTCTGTGAATTATTGGTTTATTTTCATTGTTCAAATTCTTCTCTTTTTCTTGTCGTCTTACTTGTTCGGCTACATTATATTGATAACTTTTGATTTATTGTCGTACGTTTATTTATTTTCATGATTATTGTACATTTATTGCATCGGCCTTACAATTAACGTAATGTATACGGATTCTATTTGAATTACATTATGATCAGAACATGGATTATATTGATTCCCTCCACTAGAAGGCACATCGTGCCTAGCGTCAAACTGATCTGCATAAACAACAGTTTTCTCAAACATTTCAAGGGATTTTACTTTCATTTTTTCTCATTATTAGATTTTATGTGTAATTGCAGAATGTATTAGGCACAAACAATCAAATTGTGTGTTTGCATTTTACTCTTCAATAGTCATTTAGTATTTCAGATTTTTAATAGTATTAATTAACGTGCTAACCAGCTGAGGCACACTAACTCATTAAAACACGATAAGCATGAAATTAGTAATTATCAATAAGAATTATGTCAAAAAACAGGGATAATAATTGTAGTTTAATTAATCTCTTATTTCTCATTAACATCGCTTTTAAAATGTCATAAATCTTTTAGAGTTGCTTTATAGACGCTTCATCATTTGCAATTGTTCATTTCAAGGAATTCAGTTATTATTTATTTTAAATTAATTTTGCATTAGAAAGTTTCATTTGTAAATATTAAAAGCTTACATTGCACCAATTGAAGAAAGAAGATTTGTTTTGCAATTTTTTATAATCATGTAGCAACATAAGCTCCAGGGCTGCATTATGCAGGAATGCATTATACATGATACATGAATACATTTGAATTTATCATTATTGAATTATCATTATTTACTTTATTGTTAAAGTTAAAGATTCTACTCCAGTTAGTATGAAGCTGAAACTGTTTTTTTCAACTCCAATCCAGAGCCTGGCTTCGGCCAATCCGCCTATCGACTCGACCTCTCGACGCCCACCAACGTCGACACCACCGTTGCTAGGCGACCCCAGCCACCGCCGGCGGTACTCACTCCGATGGTGACTAGGCGGCACTCCTCGGAGGGGATCACAGGGGGGGCGGTGACCACCCCCTCTCGGGCGGTCAAGGAAGCCGCCGGACAAGGGGGCAAACTCGGTGGCGGGAAGAAGCGGGAACTGTCTGCCTCCAAGAGGACCTCTGTACCATTGAAGCAGTTTGACTCTGGGGTGAGAGTGGAGTGATGCTCCAGGCTGCTTGCGTGGAGTGATGGATGTTTCTGTGAATTTGTATGCGTTGTGAGGACAGTATGTGCAGAGAATCTATTATATATATGTAAGCTGTTCAGGTGAATTATTTATTAATTCAACGTGTAAGTGTGTGCAGTCGCTGTTTATTGATTTATATTGATATCGATTTATGTGTTTTGATTTCGTATCGAAAATATTGATTAGAATAAGTTTATTATGAGCTAGTGGTGAAGATCTTTGTTTATTATTATATATACATTTCAATTATTTATATTGATTATTATTAATAATACCGCTTATTATGTGTGTATCTGAGTGTATTATAGATTATTATATATACATGAAGGCATTATAAAAGGACATTGCATTGTATTTGAACTTTTATGAATGTGTAATATGGGAATTACGCGTAAATTTTAACGTTATAACTGATTTTAGTGTTAAAGGAATGACTACATTTTTTAATTAAATATGAATTATATACAATGAAATAACGGTTTTTGTATCAACTAGCTACAATGGTTATGTTTAACGATCCCAAGGGTTCGACGCTTATAACTCTAAAAAACGACAAGTACGTATAGCTCGAAATATCCACATAACTTCTTTAACTAATAAAGATTGTCATTCTGGACGCTATCTTGAATCTCGAGTTAGCACTGGTGGATATTTAAGTCTTTTGGTATGTTCTCTGCATATGTTCTTATATTTTCAGTTAATTACCAATTTGTACTGGGTTTTACTTGACCTATAGTAGTGAGGGAATTATGGCAGTTTTAAAAAATATATATATATATCGATTTAATGTAGTAATTCATCTACGACAAATATTGGATAATCTATCGATTTGGAATTATGGATTTCATCGTTTCTTCTTAAATGACGTCATTATTTCTGCTATTTTGCAGAGCTTGGACGTCGAACTGCCTGGAACAATAAGCCACTCTGGTGCACCTGGACAGACAGTGGTGGGTGCTTTAGTAACTGAATATTTATTATAATGCGCGTCTTTGTTCAAATAATTACAATTAAAACGATCGTTTAATTGCAACCCACTGACCTATATAGATACATTTCTGAAGAGAATACCAACAATTATTGATTATGCCATTTCGTTTTTATTTGGCAAGAAGAATGTTATTCAAAGATCTTGGAATTTCTATTTATTTACAGTATTATACAAAACAGAATTTGATACCTTCATTTGACGATTTTATTATTTTGTACTCATTTTTTAACAATATTTTTTATTTATTCTGTGAAGAAATAGCTATAGTTTACGAAGGTTAATCGTAATATATTGTACACACACTATTTGAATAATAAAAACAGACTGTTCATCGAGATAGTTAATACAATTCATTAATATATGTTTTGTTGATAACAAATGTAATTGAGATTCATTGTTTCCATAGTAATAGACTTTGTGCATTTTGAAAGATTGACATCACAATATATAATTTTATTTATGATATATATTTTATCAGTTTAATTTATTACCCTTTTAGAACAATGTGGAAGAAGAGGTATTTCTGATTATATTTTTTGATACGGTCCCCGACAACCATCCCCCTTATAGCAAATACCCAACCCTGCGACAACATGTGTATCTATTCTGTTGATGTCTTTGTCTTACCTGTCTTTGTCTATCCATAGTTTACTAATGCTTTATATGCTTCATAATTCATAGGCACTAGGCAAAAGCCATCCCTTGTCCATTGTTAGCATTATTCTGATTACATTTGCTCTGCTGTTAGTTGTCTGCAATGTATGCTATAGTCTCATAAGCATACATTTATTATATTTTCCACGCAAGCTTAGATTTATTATCAGTGCAGTATGTACTGTATGTATATCAAATGCCTGCCTTATAATAATTTTATGTTAAAATAACAAATACTTTCCACTTTTATTCTTTGTAAATTGATACCTTTTTTAATTTATAAATTTCGTAAGTAAGTAAATTATTATTAAATGCATATTGACATTTAGTGCCAAATTTCTATTCGTTACATTTATTAGCCTACTTCAAGTTACTCATTATGAGAGTTCTAATTTCTCATTTTATAAATGTGCAATACTAGATTAAAAACGTAGCTTGCTTCTTAAAATGGCACTTTTGTTAGATGCTAATTGTATAAGCTTTAATATTTTTCAAAAAGGTACGTTTATAAAATAAATTAAAAAGATCTTTACATTAAAAAATATATTCAGACTAATTACGACAAGTATACAATTGGGTGTGCCAGCATTGACAACTATTTATATAATGCTATACTTGATTAGATTAAGTGAATTGTCTGGAACATATGTATGTGCGTTTGTTTTATGGTTTTTGTTCGGATTTTCGAGAAAAATGTTTCCTACAGTGCCTAATGGCAGCTAAGCCGCTGAAGATAGTATAACCAATTCAGGCAACATCTACTTTACCAATATTGTCTGGACATATAGTATACTTACAGCAGTATACTATTATTTTGCTACTAAAAATACCAAACCAACCACATTATCAAGCTTTTAAAAAAAATTATTTCTAATAATCTGGTAGCTATTAACACCTTATACATGTACTATCCTAACCTAGGCTATACCAAGTGATAAACTATTTAGATTTTGTCTCTTTTATTTTATGTATTTACCATCAGTTTGTATAGTAAAATAGCAAGCTGTTTATTTGCCACCTTTTATATATAGCATTTTGAGGCAATATTTCAGTGAAATTTGTAGTGTCTATTTATTCGTATTATTTGTGACCCTAATAACTGTTTTATTTTTATGTTTGGACCAGACTATGATTGTATTATGAATTGCTGTTGAGATAAATGTTTACATTTATTAATGTTTTAAAACTAATTTCTATCATTATTGATCAAAACATTATATGTTGATATGCGTGCCAGACAATTGAAAATTGGTTTCCCGATGTGAATCAATTAAAAGTTGCCTTGAAATAAAACCTTTCAATAGGCTACTAACACGTTTGATGTGCAAGTTAATCAATACCAGCAATTGGTTTAAATAGATAAATAAATCTCTCTAGCCAATCAACAAATGCCAATCCTTTGAATTGGGACTTTTCCACTCTTTTGATATATTCAATATAGAAAGAATAATTATAGAATTCTTTTTACGTTATGCTCTTGTTTTTCATAACTTCCACTGAATATTTAATACCACTCGATCGTTTTTATAACTTTTGATTTGATCATATTATTTTGGATTTGTTTTTTATTAATCGATTAAAATTAATCAACAAATATTTCATGTTAATTTTAAAAAATATATAAAATGTAGTAAATATATAGCTATATTTGACCAAACTAATAACCATAGTAAACAGTTCTTATAAATAATATTTGTGGTTAGTTGATAACGTTTCCCTTTTGTTTGACCTTTCTGGAGTTTAGTCATGAATGTTGAAATTATTTTAAAATTTGTTTCTTATTTGACAGTCGCTTTGGTAACCACATTTGAATGAGAACTTTTCCCTTTTTTCCTCCACCTTGCAGCCGCCACCGACAACACCAGCTTCACAGCTCTCAAAGCATGACTCGGCTAATGTCCACCGATTCGCCATTCAGAACGGCAAGACGCGCCACAAATCTCCTGACTTTATCGCCTTCAAGCAGCACTACTGTCTTGTGTGGGGCAGGTGAGATAATGCGTCCGTTAAAAAAATATCTCGACTTATCTGTTGCATAGAAACCATATGTTGCATAGAGACCATATGTTACATAGAGACCATATGTTGCATAGAGACCATGTGTTGCATAGAGACCATATGTTGCATAGAGATCATATGTTGCATAGAGATCATGTGTTGCATAGAGACCATGTGTTGCATAGAGACCATGTGTTGCATAGAGACCATATGTTGCATAGAAACCATATGTTGCATAGAGATCATATGTTGCATAGAGATCATGTGTTG
>JAUZND010054986.1:0-18929 GCA_034780555.1 Coelogynopora nodosa | reverse complement strand
TTCCCACCCCCCCCCCCTCCCCTCCCCTCTCCACCTAAATTTATTTGGTTTTTATCATATACATTGTACTAATGAAATTGTGAAAGAGAAAGATTATAAGAGAATAAAAAGTAAAAGAAAATACCGCCAACGTCTTATTGCCGATGTTATATATAATATATATTGGAAAACTGCGAAATTAGTGTCTAATTTAAATCAACCTCTTCGTTGATAAACGAGAATAAAAATACCGCATACTGATGATTCCTTCATCTTTTGTTGCGACAACAGCTTGATTTTAAAATAAGTCGGTATCACACAATACAATAGAAAGCTTAATTGCAATAATATAACATTACAAAGAAAGGTTATTTTCAAACACACCTTTTTTCCTTTTATATATAAGCGACAAATATTATATGTATGATGTGAACAACGAATTCTGTTTTCTTATTAACATTTCCATTTTTTAGACTGCAAAGAGAAATCGGTTTTCCATATACACAATCAGTCACATATATAATATATATATAATAAGTTTTTTTGGAAATCAACACTATTTTGGATTGTTTAGAATTAAATTATTTAAAAAACTTACATTTAAGTTTCATCATTTTGGTTCCCAATGTATTATATATAATTATCTACAACTATAAAGCATACGAGATTCAAGAGTTTCCTCAGGTCATAGAAGGTTATAGTTAAGATCAGTTATAATTAAATCGTTTTAAGCGGCTTATACTATACTAATAATTGTATTTTTATACTTCAAAATACATATATCCATTATATATGAAAAAAGAACTCCGCTGAATATCTACAAAATTTTTAAAATCACGATCATTAAAAAGTTTATTTGAAGGACTGAAATTCTTAATATAAAAATGCTATAACGGTTTAATATAAAGTTATCATATTTATTATTTATTATGCACAACGTTTCAAATATTGAAAGAAAATTTTCAATTCACATTATGTATTCAAATTATCCATATTAGTTATGTTAATATTTTTTTATTTTCAAATTATGCATATTAGTTGCGTTAATATTATTTTATATTCAAATTATTCATATTAGTTACGTTAATATTATTTTATATTCAAATTATTCATATTAGTTATACGTTAATATTATTTTATATTCAAATTATTCATATTAGTTAAGTTAATATTATTTTATATTCAAATTAAGCATATTAGTTACGTTAATATTATTTTATATTAAAATTATGCATATTAGTTACGTTAATATTATTTTATATTAAAATTATGCATATTAGTTATATACGTTAATATTATTTTCTATTCGAATTATTCATATTAGTTATACGTTAATATTATTTTATATTCAAATTATGCATATTAGTTACGTAAATATTATTTTATATTCAAATTATGCATATTAGTTACGTTAATATTATTTTATATTCACATTATTCATATTAGTTAAGTTAGTATTATTTTATATTCACATTATTCATATTAGTTAAGTTAATATTATTTTATATTCAAATTATTCATATTTACGTTAATATTATTTTATATTCAAATTATTCATATAACTATATGTTATCAATGTTTTTTCCGTTACCATTTTTAAACAAAACTTTATATTAACCAATCAATGTTATTAAGAGGTCGTCGATTATATAGCACCTTATGCATTCTGGTCGGTCTAGTCTTTTTTGAGTTTCTCATATCTGGGAAGATTAAAAAGCAACCTCCCCACCTCTTCTATACTAGCTCATGTTAATCGAATTCAGAAAAACATTGTACCCCTTATTTATATATATGAAAAAATATGCAATTTACATGGTATTGTTCTGATAGTGTCAAATATTGTCCAAATTATAGTTTCCAAATAAGTGTGCTAAAATCACTTCATTATTTTTTATTAATTATTTTGAAGCAAACATTTACTTAGGAGAAGTCATCACCAAATATCAAACTCAGGAGCTTAGGAACCAATGCACAGAAATATAAAAAGTGCTATGTTATAGTGATATGTATATGGGGGAACAAACACCCGAACATCGTAAAAGTTTGTGGAAATGTTTCTATTTAAAATTGGGAGAATTATAAAACGTAATAATTTAGTTTAACTATTTCTTTTAGATAAATATTTAGTAATGTCAGAACTATATGGGCAGGAGGGATATACATGGGTCCCCCTTCCCCAAAATATTTCTGACTAATAATAAAGCACTAGATGTTTGTAAATATAACAAATTCTATACGATACAGTTACTTTTTATGTATATAATTTATGATAAATTTATAAAATATTGTTGTACCCTATACCAATGTTTCGTTGTTTCGACGTGCCTGCCGGATATTATAATCAAAAGGAGTCTTATTTGCAATATTCATATATATACATAATTATATATATACAGAAGAAATCTTTAGGAATCTTATGGAAATCTTGAGTGAGTACGTCGTGTAAAAATAAATCAATAAATCAATAAATCGAGATATATAATATTGGACTTGCAGATTAGTTTGAATCGTGTACATTTAATTTCAGTTAAATTGTTTGTATGCATAATTTTAAACAAATTTAAACTGTTTTTATATACATAATACATATGTTTAATTATATGATTTATTATTCAATAATATAATATTATACTACTTTATGCTGTATATTTAGTTACTTTATAGGCTACTTCACAGTAACGAAAAATGTTATGTTCTGCTAATAGATTTACGTATATGGCTATTAATTAAGTAAACTTGCAATTAGCCCATATATTTTAAGCATATAAAAAGTAAAACATTTGCATATTTTGTATTCCAAATATTAAAATTAATTATTGAAACTTTTAGAACAATTACTCCACACACATTTATTGTATAACGAAAATTAGACACAATACATAAAATGAATTTTTGTGACATTGTACTTTTTACCTTCTGCAATGTATCGCGTTTATGGGCATTTCCATTTACAAAATGTATTACATAATAGATTATAGAAAAGGATATCATTTTAAATACATACAACTTCATATATATTTAATATCAAATCTTTTTGCAATAATAGTTTTAACAATATACTAGAATGATATATATATAGGTTGTCTCGCTTATCTTTCAATTTACAGTTTCAAAAATAAAATTTATCCAAGTATATAAGTTATTGATAAATATTATTACGAGAATATCCCGTGAAGTTCCCCAACTCGAAAGCAATGCATGTTATTGTCGAGTAGGATTGTACATATCACATCAATTATACGCGGTTATATACAACAACTAAAAATCTCCACGATTGCAAAACACCTTCGTTTCCATCGATGGACTACCTGTGGAGTACCGGAGACTCCGGGGTAGCAGGGTAGGGGTTCCAGGTTCCTGAATCGGGCGTGGCTTCCTGGCAGCATATTTCCCGCCATTAGGCCCGAGACTTTGCGGTTCAGGAACCGCCGAGGTACATGCTCCACCCAGCACAGCAGAACAATCTCCTCAATGTCTATGTATATATCTCCGTCCGTCTCCTGCTTGAGATATTCTGTATATCAAACTTCTTAATATGTATGTGTATACCTATATATATATATATTAGAATTATTGAAGTAGAGAAGAGGACAGGAACACTAATGGATCGAACGACGTCTTGTGTTGTTTCAAAGACTGAAAGAAACATTTAGAAACAATTCGTAAAAAAAGTTTTCCTGATATTAGTTCGACTTTTTATTATAAATGAAGCATATTTATAAATATCATGCGCAGTAATATCTTCATATATATGTATATACATTTTAAATTAAAGTTTCAGTTCTTATGTATTTAATTGACAAACAAATTGAATTTTAATATGGTTTTTATTCATTGTAATTGGCCTAAATATATATTTTATTTTAAACCCGTCTTTAATATTTTGTTAGACAATATAAAAAAATACTTTATTTAGTTCAAATACAATTTTTGGTTGTAGGCTACATAAAATGGGAAGCAGAGGCTCTTTCGAGATCTAGCTGCATGGCTATACTTTGTAGATAAATTATATTTAAAATAAACATTACCTTATTCCTATTACAGTATAAAAATGTTGACAATATGGTGTATATAATTACAAAAGCGCTTTTATATATATAGGCCCTAAATAGTCTTTCAAATAGTAAAATACTGGCACAATAATTTTATAGTCTAATCAGTATTTTTATAAAACTAAATATAGTAAAGAATGTATGTTTATAGTAAATAATGTTATAACAAATGAAATTTCCATGAATGAAATGTTATAAATATTATAAATATCTTATACTTCAAATAAAGTATAAGTATGGATGTCACATTATAATTTGTAGTCTAATTTACACGAATAATAAATATTGAAGGTGTCAAAAGTTTATCCTAGTATTTCATTTGCAAATAGTTTGTTAGTTCTAAATTAAATTTTGTGCGATTTTGTTGTTTTTGTATACTTTTTTGGTACGCTGTTCCAAAAGATTGAAGCCTCATCAATTACTTTCTTTTTTTAGTTAAATGCAGATACTGATTTCAGGTTTGATTTCTTGTCCGTCTTTGATTAATGCTTTTGTGTGTTCTAATTATGTTTCTCATACATGATTGAAGTTTATTATCCTGTAAATACATTATTTTATCTATTGATAGTGCTAATCTGAGTTTGCATTGGTCCTGTATTTTAAGGAGTTCATGATTTTTATGTAAAGTGTTTTGAATTCTATTTTGGGTGATTTGTAATTGGTTTAACCATATACTATATATGTTATTTTTTCTTCCATACATTTCTAATGTATTTTAATATTTCTAATAGAATAGAAACGTGGAATAATTTTGTTTATATATTAATTGTGTTGTTTGTGAATATTCCAGTTTAAGTTATCCTGAATAGACAGGCCTAAATATTTTGTTTTTCAGACTCCTGTTTTATAGCGTTGTTTCCTAATTTAAGATGAAGTTTTTTTAGATTGATTTCCTTTTGTAAAGATTAAAAAGTGCATTTTTGTTCAATTAAGTGATATGTTCTATTGCAAAGAAGCCAGTTATATTACACTCTATATATAAGAGCTTTGTTTGCATATATGTTCTAAAGATTTGTTGGTATTCGAAAAACTGTAGAATAATAGTTTACATAAAATATCTCAACTCTTTGTTGTTCCAACTCATTATTGAATTATTCTTTTATTTATTATACAGGTTAACTCTGCGAATAAATTAAAATAAACAGACCGATAGCACATCCATATTTAGCCGCTTCCCTTATATCATTTTCACATTGTCGTCGGACCATATACAAGTAGTCAAGAAACTTTGTAAATTGGTAACACAGTATATGTTTTCTACACAAATATGCATAAAGCAGCTACTTTATATAATACATTTAACAGCATTGTAATAAAATCAAAATACAGTGCCAGGTATCTCTGAGAAGGCACACTGTATTGACTTTATGGTGACGCTGCAAAAGTTCAATAAACATGGTTAATTTTTTTAAATTTTGAATAATAATGTGCTTTTAGATAGAATACAAAAATTGATTAAATAATATTTACATTTTATATTATATAGTCGAACAGGCTTACAGAATTTAACGAAATTGCCTATTTTTGAGACTAGATTTTCATGGACAGCAATGTACATATATGCAATGATAAAAGTTGAGAAAATAAATTTTATGAAAAGTTACAGTTTGTTGATTTTAAATTGTCAACAAAAATGATAAAAAAGAAGGGCGTAATACACCCCCCAAGAATGGATAGGGATAAGTTGTTTTCTAGGCCAATTTAGTTTTTATAAAGCAATTTTTGATCTACTATAAATGTAGCCGATACCACATCCATATTGATTTATAGATATCCCACCTTCGTTGGATATTAAGGTCATATTACGACTTTAAAATTATATTAAAACCAAAATCGTTCCTTTTAACTATATAATACAAAATGCTACCTAATTTGTAAATCAAAAACCAAAACAAGGCCATAGTTTTAAACTTTTGTTTTCAAAAATGTTATAAATATAATATTAACTCTATCGAACATGGTTATAATATCTAACACGTAAACTTTGAGCGGGGTACTTGACGGAGAACTTTGAGGGGTACTTGATGGGAACTTTGAGGGGTACTTCCTAATGAATAATTTGACCGAAATTTGATTATGTACTCCTAATTTGAAGTTAGAAAAAACCACTATTAAATTATTCTTTTTATAACTGCACTTTTTTTTTTATTAGTATGAAATGCTAAACCTATTCAAACACTCATATTTAACGTAAAGATCAATTCAAAGTAAATTTTGTTGTCTTGATTTGATCCGAAATTTTCATTCGATTAAAGAACGAATCAGTTGTTCTCAAACAATTTATTAAAGTTGTGTCGCAAATGTAACAAAAAACGTCACCAGTGGAAGCAATGACCTAAATATCAAAAATTTACTCCAAATCATTAAATCACGAATTCAGATTCAAATCTTAAGCGACACTTTTTTATCCCTAATTTAAAGTGAATATACTTGAAGCAAAATTAGCTATACCTAGCCTAAGAAATGACAAATGAAATATACTAGATGATATCCATTTAACTATAATGATAGAAACTTGCTGTTACTTCGATTGTTTAGAATTCTAGAATCTATGTCCTTAAATCGACAATTAAACACCAATTTTCCCCATTTGTATTGGCTGTTCAACCTGTCCTCACGAAATAATCGACTAATTTCAAAACATCACAATTTTTAGCGACATAATTCAGTTTACTAGTTCAATACAAAACTTCAAAACAGTTTTCACTGACATTTCATGAAAAACAGCATGACAACGTGGGTCATATAAAAAAGTATACCATAAGATCCGCCAAATTGTCCCCCCTGGATCCCAATTGCAGGGTCATGTGTCTTGTGATAATCGAAGAATGCGACAAAATTAAACCATGCAGTTGCCCCCTCCCAAAGTTCCCCGAAGGACGAAGGTTCAACCAAATGGTATTACAAACACCTTCCTATATTGTTACATCCTAAAAGTTAATCTTATAACCGTTTTTAAACTGGAATCAAGAACCAAGTCAGTTACACGAATTCGTCATAGATTTATTCTGTAAGTATAAGACTGTGTCGATAAATGTATAAGATACAGAGGAACATATGTAGACTGGCATGCAATCTGCACGCAGAGAATAACCATTGAGTCGAGAGAAAGATACCCGACGGGGCAGGACACAGCAGAGAAGATGCATGTAAGGAAAACAAGAAGAAGAAGAGAAAGGAGAGAACAATCGAATGCATAGAGGAGTTAAGTCATCTAGATTGACAATATTCTTGAAGACATACTATATATTAAAGATATGCAATAAATCAGGATCATCATAGTAGGTCCACAATATTTGATATATTCATTGTTAAAATATACAGAATGATTATTATCGCCCAGTTTGTAGGCTTGTGTCAGCTATGCCCATATCTAGGCGTGTCTGTGGTGCCAGCTATGGGTTACCTATTTGTAGAATCATCATCAGTAACACTATCAGTTAATTCATTTCTATAGAAACACGATATCACAATATATATATAATAGTTTTTAAAAAAAGCCTGGAAAGGAGAAACACATACACACAAAGTGACTACAATCGCTGATACGTGTAATTTATGTAATTGTAATTAATACAATAGTCAATAAAATAAAGTGTAGTAGAAATCATATAGATATAGATATTATAATGTATGTTATACCTATAGCTATAGGCTTGCAAAATCGCAGTCTTATTTCATAATATAAGGTGCACTGGTTTTTTTTGAGCAGCAAATTTTATAATATATTGTATATAATATAAACAAAGTTGATCAAGCAGGTGGAAAATAATTATGAGAAATTGATTGGTGCAAACAAATGCTTTTGGTATGTGGCGAGTTAGTGTTTCAATGCTGCTAATGCTTCTAGTAATCCCTAAATAGTACAATAATTATATATGTTAAAAAGATAGGAATGCAAAATAAGAAGTAATGAAATATAGGGATAATTCTGAGAGGGACAGAGTCTGTTCAGTCTGAACGCAAAATGCACTCTTTGTACAAGCCATATTTCCGGCAGGACGAAAACAACACACACAGCACACATCAAATAGAATTATAATAATTAATAGTATTATTATTGCGAGGACAGTTGTGTAACAAATAAAAATCAACGACACTATGCACGTGTTAACAACCATCATTATTACGGTATACAGAGAAAACTGTGCAAATCTGTTTTTGATGCACATAAACCAAATCTAGGTACGAATTAGGGTGTCCTGTGAGAGGCACTTTAATATGTTATGACCGCCAATGAAGTGAAACTGGAATGGATTGAATTGATATATTGAACTCCAGTCAACACAACGTATATACTTACTCCCTTCCCCACCAAGGATTAAGCCGAGCAGATACTAATTCAGGACTGGTTAATAAAAATACATCTATTTTGAATCGATCGCCTATTTACTCCTCGGGTTGACAGACTTCCTGGTTTTGAAGGAGATTCTCCGGATAAAGGGGTTGTTGGTGTGGGTGGGGGTGGAGCACGTCTCCAGAGCCTGACCCCCGTGGGTGGGGTAACAGTTGTTGGCGTCATATAGGGGGGCTGTTGACCACTGGTGGTGCATGTAGACGGTGTTGTCGAACGTGAAGAAGGGCACTTCTGCACAGGACGGGATGAGACGGAGGAGGGGGAGGGGGGGGGGGCATCATACCTTTAGTGGGTGACCAGTATAGGTGATCAGTGTTGTGGGCCTATTTATCTAGTTAATATTTAACACAAAATGATCATTTAATTGTAGACTTATGTATAAATTAAACACTTTAAATTAAGCCTAAATCTGTTGTGTATATTATTGAATAGTAAATTGAAGATAAAGTGATTTAAGTACAAGATAAAATATTCACTGTACCTTTTGTATCAGATATATATTTAGTTAAACATTATTATTGAAGTCGTTTTCATTTAATTTCAAATACTAAATAATAATAGATCACTAAATGTGAATAATTAGTAATTAATATACGAATTAATAATTATTATAAAATCAAGTTAGACCATGAAAAATTAACTTTTAATATCACTAAATAAATTGTTAAAATATCAGATTGCTTTAAAAGGAACATCCCATCAATACATGAACCCCAATTTAGCCATAGTTTTGTTAATCCACTAATGATAGTAATTTATCAACCAATATCTCGTTAATACCAGATACAAAAAAACACAACACAACACAATATACGTACAGTTATATATTATACTTCAATTAATGTTAGATATATTATTGAATAGTTGTGTGCATTATCCGTATAACAAATCTTGCCGCTTGGTCATTGATAATATGTTGGATAAGGCCTTAAAATATTTAATGATATCCCACAATACTGGTTGTCATTTCTCTTTAATACACGTACAATAGTTTCTAATGAATTTCATTTTGAAATAAATCTTGAATGTCGAAAAACAATCTATTTTAAGGGGAATACATTGAGATAAATGTTTAATCCTCCATTTTACAAAATATTTAAACATTAATAATATATATATTATTAATATCCTGTCAATATTGGAAGCTGAGAAAGAATAGTTTGAATAAGGAGAATCACTAATAATATAAGTAAGAGACATTGTATTTACTTCAACAAACTGGTTAAATAACAAATACATCCCTATAAATATTGCAACAACAAAACACATCTAAAGGGTACCTATACATATTAAATTTAAGAGCTTAACCACGTAAATTACACACAAACGAACCTGCAAAATGGCATCGCACAGCATTACATAATATTCAAACAGAAAAAAGGTTTAAAACAATGAGATAAAACAACATGCAAAGATTTATAATCCACAACCCAGAACATTAAGATGAAAGACGACCCCACCTACATGTGCACCGATTAGTGGGAATTATAAATATACACAAAAACCCATTCATCTCCCTCCCTCTTTGACTCCTAGCTACATCCTCTCTCTAGACAAGGACTCGAAAACACATCAAGGCGCGCATGGCAAGGCTCAGCTCAGCTCTCCCCAGTCTCTTGGATGTCTATGAGCAGCAGCGATTGCGCCGAGGTATATACATGCATGTACTGCCTATGCGCGCTCAAACTATTTATATCAACATAGTATACATTATATACCTACCATCTCCGCAACACACAACCACGAAGGAGAGGTCTTAAAGTTAATGGCCTAAAGACCTCGTTAATATAAGATGAAGTTCACTCGTCCAACCAGCACCCCTGAGAGTGTGAATAATTTAAACTACGCTTGATATAAATCATTTCAAACCGAATACAGGAACATAACGAAAGCTAATAGAGTGTTTAACAAAAAAAGTTGACTAATAACTTTGAAAACTTTTTTTCGCTATTATAATATATATACTCACATAAATGTTTTCGAAATAACAATGTAGATATAGGCGCAATTTAAGACAATTGGGAATTGTTGAGTAGAAAGATGATAAAAGCAAATATTTTTTAAATAAATAAAATAAAAATGGATTATAGTTTTGGTTGTTCTAAAATAAAACGGAGCTAAGCGCTAAGGAAGTTATTATAAGAGAAAGGTTAAACAATAAAAATAGGAGTATAATAAAAGGTATAAAACTATTATAGCATTAACCGGACATGTTCTCTCAATTTCATAATGAATAGTTGAACAATTTAATCAATTTTATTATCATTGAAAATGCGGCTTCGTAATTTGATTTAACTTTTTTTTTTTAAAGAATACAATATATTTCAAAAACTGTAATCAACTGAAAAAACATGTACTATTATAAATAGAGTACAGACAGAGATAATGCCCCACATCCCTTAAATAGTTCCTATAAAGATAGTGTATATTATATCGTGTATCTTTTAGTATGCGATCTAGGAATCAACATTCATGCACGCCACATATATTTTCGACGGGAACAGTGAGGTGTAATCAATTTTATTAGATTATAATAAATGAAATGGATGAATGAAAAACTGTCCTGCAGTTTTTCAAATCTATCGCATCTTCTTAAATATTAAAAATAATTAACATGTTTAGTCAATTTCATGCGAAAATGTTGACATAAGTACATATATTAATGAATAAAAAAAGATAACATATCTTGTAAAAAAATGTATATAAAAGTCTTGATCTTGGCTAGTACCATGTCTTATCACTACGCATGGAACAACTATAATTCTGTTATCGTTTTTAAAAGTTTTAACTACAGATTTTTTGAGATCTAAATTTCATTCCGTTTTTAGTGAGCATCACATTGTACATGGCGATTATAGTGATTATTATTCTTTAAATTAAAACCGTTTGAAATGTATATCACTCCTGTAGATGCAAACGTAGTTGAGTAATTGGTAAGATGTTGGTTTTTTTTCATTTAAATATAGAAAATGGCTCAGATGTCATTAAATAAAAAATACACATAATACAATGATTAAAACTGAACAATACATTAAACACAATCTTACAAACCTACTCAAAGCTATAAATCTAATAAAAGAAAATATATGAGTATCATAAACACTAATCAAGATCCGAAATAGATACAAAATATAGGAGGAAATAAATCATAAACAGAACTATTACGAAACAAATTCTCGAATAATATGGGTTCAAATGTCTCTTTTGTCTCTAGTTTATAAGATTAACGTATAGTTAATATATAACATTCCATTATAATATCCGGAAAATCAGTTATAATTATGTTATATATAACTGATAGATTCAGTTGAGGTTATCTGTTTTTGAGATTTGTCAAAGACTGCAACAGAACTACAGCATAGTGTGGGATTAATACCGTAGTCATTGGGTCGGTGTAAGTTTATATATTTAAAGGATATCTTTATTACGAAATCGGTTTACATAATGGAAAAAGATTTGGAGCTATATATTTTAGAAAGTGGTAGATTTAAAAATAAAATGACACGGAGAGAAAAAGAAGATTTTTATATTTTAAAGTATAAGACTTTATCACCAACTGGTCTTAACTTAAAGATGGGCAAATTTAGTTCATTTTGTGGAAAATTTTAATTCACATTGTAAAAAGTTCTTTATTATTGATCTCAGTGAAATGTAATCAAATAAACTATAATTAAACTAATAATTAATTAATTATTAATTAATTAAACTAATAATTAAACTATATTAAAGTAAACTAATAATTAAACTATATTAAAGTAAACTATAATCAATTTTTCCAATATATTAATATTTTCAAATAAAATTTTTAATGTACATTTGAATTAATTATAGCTATTCATAATTGTATTTTATTGTAAATTTTATATCTTGATAAAGGGAAACATATTCCTAAAACGTCTACCAATTTAAAACTTGTTTTCTCTTTTTAATTTATTATTTGAATAAATTAAATAAACCATGTATACTATTTAGTGTATTTATAGATAACACAATTCTAAAAGTTAATGGATAGAGCATTCGTTAAGTGTATAAATCAACATATAACTTTATAGTATACGAGCAGGAATTTGAAATAGTTCTATCCCTCTAAACAAATAATCAAGGAGACACAATTACAGTTAAAACAAAACCACAATTCCGATTATACAGATATAGCAAACTACACGCTATAGTTCAAACCTCATACAACTATAATCACAGAGAATTCAATAACAAAAGCGATAAGCATGCGTTGAAACCAGCAGCGCGCAAAGCCCATAACCAACTTGATAACAAAGCCACGGTGAACCAGAGTGTAAAACATGAACAGGGTATGTCCACACCGAAATTGTACAACAACATGTAACAACAAAAAAACGTGTACAGGTATAAAGCATACAACAAAAAGCCATGCTACAAGGGGGAAGGAAGGAAAGGGGAGTGTAGGGGGGGGGGGGGAAGAGGGGTGAAATGAGAATGGATTTCCTCAATACCACAGGTCTATTCTTACTGTTGAAACACTATTTCTTTTGAGGGTCAAAGAATCTTGCGGCCCCCTCTAGATGAACGATGGAAAAACGGGCTGAAAACAAAACAAAAGAGTCGATGGCTAAGATTGAAGTCAAAGATTGAAGAACCAATAACTTAGACGTGATTTCATGAATGCATAGTGTATTATTGAGTGTGGAAATGGAAAAGTAATAGTTTAATATTACAATGTAACTCTCAAACAAGTAAACATTCGAAACTATTCTAAAGAATACTGCATAATCACCTTAGATAACAACTATTGTAAAGCAATATTTAAAGCGACACTTAGCCTAACACAAATGTTCAATTAATGGATACAACATTTTTCGTTTACTCGTAAAAATGCTCATCCTCCTTTTGTTGTTGATCTTTTTGTACTTTATTCTCTTCATTGTCAGTTTCTTACCAGTTTCTTATCAGTATCCTTGATAACATCGCTGTATAATGTTAACTCTTCAGTCATTCTTAACAGTGTGTTTTTTTCTTTTCTATATCTGTTTACTTTTCAACTCGTATTTGTCTGTATTTATGTTTTATATATAAACCTTTAAATATTAGTTTTGATTAATTCTGTATTATATGTATTTTTAAATACTTTTTTTGATTAATTTTCTTTTATAATCCATTAAAATTTCTCGATCACACTTATTCAGTGCCTCATCTTATACGGCAGCCTTTTGAGTTTCCCACAACGTGCCACAATTTTTTTGGGTCAAATTTCTTCTTTATTAATTTGTTTGACTCAATATAAATTGTACTGTCATAATTCGATTTGGAAGGTCTTACACTCGGTAGGGTGCAGACGAAATAATGAAATATGTATTTGTAATTTGAAATAAGTCTTTTTAATTGCATCATACGGATATAGTTATATATTTTTAACAAGTAGCATTTAAAGGCTCATATAATTGTCGTCACAACTGTTGCCAACAAACAGGAACATTCTCTGATTTCAAATCCTCATCAAGAGCACTCTTAGGTAGGTATATAGTGAAGAGTGAAGACTAAAAGAAAACAGAAGCTTCTCCAAGAAACCAACACGTATCATCCTGAAATGTGATATTTTAATTAACCATAATGTAATAATTACAGTAGAGTAACGTACAATTAATGTCTATTTGTGGCTATAAAAAGTAGAGACCATTCATTTTGTGATTGAATATTGTATTAGGCTAACTTTTCAATTACCACCATTCTTTAAGAAAGTTTCAGTATTAGAAGAAAACTATTGAGTTTCTTTCAATACTTATAATTGTTGATACTATAATATATATAATATGCAATCTACACAAAAATATGAAAATGAGAATATCATTATGTATAGGTCTACAATTACATAGATGGTGCTAAGAAAGTGAATTAATCATGTATTATACAGAATGCATGTATTGTTAAAACAATATGTAATCAACCTGAATTTCAGGTGAAACAGAAAAACCATAATATAATAAGACAGATCGCCCAGTCTAAGTTAGAAAAGAAAGTCGACCACAATATGTTATTATCATCAGTCAATCATGGTTTTTATCGCGTTATGCCAAGAAAGTGACTGTCGTTTAGTTTAAACTGTTACCGTTGATTATTAAATATTTTTCAAAATACGAGCAACACGTTTATGTTAGCAGAGTTTTCCAAGAATTTTTAATGAGTAATTTTTCTGAAAAATTCACCACATTAAAACGGATTCCCTTTATGCATAATCTTTCTAATGCTTTTCTTTTATCATCCAGTCTCTCTCTATATATATATATATATCAGATCTTAGGTGTAATACATTTCTAAAAATATAATAATTCTTTATATAATTTAATTACCAAAAATGCAGTTTTATGCAGACACCAATTCATTGTATAAGTGCTTGTTGAAACACATTATCGTTCAACAATACTTTATGCAACTAAATTCGTGGTTAAATAATTTGTATTTCCGCAGCAATCTTAAAATCTTAGGGGCTTCATTATAAGTTTACACGGTCATGTACGCTATATATAAATATATACACATATGTTTATCATGCACAATCCAAATAAATTAATTAAAATAATAAATATTGCACCTCTATATTTAAATTCATTTACAAAGTCATACTGGTAAACAAAAAATCTAAAAACAAGTAAACAGCACATATAGAATTGGAGACGAGGTGTGGAACTGCTTGTGAAATCAAAAAACATAAAACAAAAGGAAGGGAAGGAAGAGCTCTAAAAAAATTACATTTCGAATGACATGACAATGGTTTCCAAAAATAGTACATACAAAGATTACATGCAAGTAGACAACTACCTGGAAGGTCTGAAAATATAACAACTATGTGAAACAAACCTATTGGACAATATTTGTTAAATACAACACTTCTAGTTAAAATAATGGTCAAAAGTTCTACGTAAAGATTGTAGTACTTTACACGATACACAAACAGCCATGACAGACAAACACAGAGAGAGAGAGAGAGAGGGAGATGGGGGGGGGGGTCTAGTATTTGACAGAGTTATGGTGCGCACGGGGAGCGGGCCTCCCATATTCTCACGTGATGCCGAGTCAGGGGGTGGAGGAGTCATTTCTCCGGATCCAGTATTATCGATTGGCGACTGACCGCTCTGATCTCCACCCGGGAAACGAGTACGAAAACGAATTCCCGGAGGCCAAGACAACCGCGAGCTTGAACATCGTGTCAACTCTGTTGTTGCCAAGTCAACCAACAAATGACAGCCAATGGGAAGCAAGTCGGTTAAAAAGGCTGTTCTAGTGTATCGCCACTACTTACTACTTAAAATAGTGTTAAGAAGGAAATGAAAATCTCATATTTTTATAACGATCATACAAAATACTGTTCACAGGAAAATATCACAATTTATCCTGTAACTTAATTACCTTTTTATGTTTAAGGATGGTGAACGATAATTGTCTTGTTCATTCTGATTAAAATTACATTACTTGAAATTAAATAAATATAGGAATTAATATATGCAATATTTTATAATTGCTACAATGCAAATTAAACCTTTTTATATACCCAGACTAAAATTTTCTGACTGAAAATAAATAAAAATTAAAGAAGCAATAATAACAATTACCCAATCTTTTAGATTTAAAACAGAACTTTTATTTAAAAACAAAAAACATATACTATATACACAAGCACACACATATATTCGCCTGTATCAACAATTCTATATTCATACTTTTATACAAAAGAGAGAAGAAGGCGAGAAGATCCTTCCAGATTAAAGAGGTAACAGTGAGCGACACCCAGGTGTTTCGCCGCAGAGGTGGCCCCAATTAGTGCGACTATAAAGCGCATATTACGCAGCTATTTCCCCTCACAAATGACCGGCAATATCTAGAGTATCATATCATTAAGTCGGCTCAAATGTGCAACATCAGCCCAGCGAGGGGAAACGAAGTATCAGGATGCCGGTGTATTATATTTATAGAGAGAGGAAGAAGGACGAGGAAGGCTAGACTTATCTTCTTCTCTGTCAATCCAATAAAAAAATTGTTGGTGAAGACACTGTAGTTAAATAATAATGGTAATGGTTTAGGTAACATAATCGTTTGATGAAAGCAGTATATTTGTATATAATACATAGTTAGTAAGTATAATAAATACAATGCAATATGAAAACCTGGAACAATAGTTTAACATGTACTACACGGTAACAAAATATGATATCGAAACAGTCTTGATGATAACAGTGTACTTAAGTGGACTGCAATTTTAGACACGAATGTCTAACGATATTTTCTGACGCTTGATCAAAACATTGAAAATATAAAACAACAAAAACAATATACAAATAATAATATTATATTCTCCGCCAAAGTTATAACTAACATTATCAAGCAGAATTCTAATAAAAACACACATCGTTCACCCATTTTTCTCATTCTCATTCAAGTTACCATTTGACGTAAATAATTGTGTTTCTATGAAATCTAGAAAACATAATAACAACCGATATGCCAACTAAAGTTCCAAAAATGTCATCTTGATGACTCTACCTTGATGACGGGTTCCATGTAGCATTTTATAACGCTCAATTTATAGACAATATTTACAACAACAAAAAATTCGACTTGAAAAAATAATAATGCGTTCAATTTTTTCATCTGTCCATCTTTTTAACCTGACTTGAAACCCACAAAATGTGTTGAACTAAAGATTTTAAGAAATAATATATTATATCAAAGGCATTAACGTAAGAAAAATATCGTGCTAAAATATCTGTAATAAATCAATATAATATAGGTCCCCAACACACCATAACTCCGAAGTAGATGTAATCGATAAGCAAAATCAATTTTCAAAATGATATCTTCATACCTGTGCCATGCTGTGCTGTAAACAATTATCATTGAAACCTGGTGAGCATTGTTGTCAACAATTTTTCACAACAAACAGAGATGATCCTTCAAATTATATAGTTAGAAGTATATCGTAGCATTTATTTGAACTTTATAATAACATGATTTATGCAATAAAACGGTTGTCTTGACAACATACACTATAGGAAGCCAGGGTTGACATACGCAACTATTTCTGAAACGGATCTATCGACCGATATGTGAAGACAAGAGTCACATACGTACAATAGATATAAGTTATACATGGGGCCCATAACTAAGAGTCTTATTTAAAAACAAGTACATTATAATGTATTACTGGAGTATAGTTCTATATCATATTGGATATTATAATCTAAAAAGACTTATATCGATGAGAAGGCATCAGGCCACTATAACTAAATTACAATATGAATCAATGGGGCATAGTTGTCTATCTGTAAATCTTTCGCAATCGCCACGACTATAATATTTTAGGTCGATCAGGGACATAACAAGCTATAGGCTTTCATGGTTTTAAAACTTGCGCCCCTTTTTTTGACCTGGTATAATTATATGTTTTTTATATCTGCTTCATTATAAGCGTACATTGAAATAAAGTCTAGTTACGTCCCTGCCTGTCGACATAATATGAATATAAATAAATTATAGTTAAAATTGTAATTTGCAGTTCATCGAAAACTTCTTCATGAAACTGTTTAGCAGTTGAACTATCCGCCGTTATTTATAGTCAAATTATTATTATTATTAAAAGTTGGATGCCCCAATTAATACAGTTTGCCTAATACTGTCTATATCAATGCTAATATTTCCCTGAATTTAAGTCTGCCCAAGATAAAAAAATAGAGAATATACCTATAAGTTAATTTTGGGTGTTTTGGCAGTTGTGCTGTTATAATTATCATTAAAATTCCTGCAATGCGACGTGCGTCAAAAATGTAGTATAGTTAAAACTTTGAAAAACCAATTTAATTACTGCAGAGCAAATGAAAACTGAGTGTCAATTATAAGGTCAATTAGCACTAGTTCGACTACATAATTAGACAATATTAATTAGAAAATGCCAATTATTATTATTAACCGAATAAAAAAAAATTACAAAAATTACACTATTATATTATTATGGTGTTACGCCCGCCCTGCATGTATGAAGAGTCAAGGCGCAAAACCCAAAAAGCTTGATCCTTTATACGGGATCCAGTCTCTGGAAAGTTAAAAGTCATCAGAGATAAGTTAAACATCTTATTTGTCATATTAACTGAACAAATCACCGCTATATACAAAAATAACCATTTAGATAACTGTATATAACATAGCTATTTAGTAGGCCTATTAGGCAAGAATCGATTCCAGAATTTATGCAATAGTCGAACTGGTAGCCGCATGCTAAGAATAGCTACAATTACATTTGGGATAAATAGCATTGGCTATATTTCAGCCCGGAAGTTGAGACTCGGATATCCCGACTGAATGTGGCAATTACTTCTCGATATTCCCTCTCATAATATGTACATGCATTTCCAATTTAAAGAAACACGGATACATAACGCTTAATTGATTATAGAGTTTAATTGTAAATATAGAAGATAACAATACATCAGAGCAACAGGGGAATAACAAACGTAATATGCCAACCGGCCAATGATACTATAACACATATTATCCCGTAATATGCTGCCAACACCTCT
>JAUZND010054975.1:0-18929 GCA_034780555.1 Coelogynopora nodosa | reverse complement strand
ACTCAATATATTCTTGTGTTTTTTACCAAGAGCATGACTTGTCAAGGCATACACTCCCATTCTTCCCAAGGAAAATGCCTTCACACAAAAAGAACATTTCGCTTCCTTATTATTATTTGAAACAGCTTGAAGACAATTAGAAAAACTTGTGTCATGCAGCCATGATATATTAAAATAAGTAGTACTATTTACCACCTGATTTGTACTGATTTTTTATAATCCAAACAAATACAACAATGTAGTCAACAATATATTAGTTAGTTATGATTGTGAATATTATATAAGGTCAAAATAATAAACAGTAAAAATGAATAAAAAATATAATGTACATGTTTGTAAGCAAATAAGTACTACCTAATGACAGGGGCACCTAATTCCCTGCAACCATAGTGGTTGTGCTTAGCACCTTCCTAATGACATGACGTAGCCTATAAACCGGCGCTTCGCAGAATTTTTTATGAAATTAAAGCCAAGAATGCAGTTAATAGATATAATTTTTTAACTAAACTTATTAAAAAAATCCGTGATAGCTGACTGAATTCCGAGATTTTCCCGTGATTTTTCAAGAGATTATGTTTTAGTGACTTTTCCGTGATTTCCGTGATATTTCAAGAACTGACACCCTGTATTTGAGTATTATTTAAAATTGCTGGTTATTTTAATAAATAATACACCATTTTTTCTAGTATGTAAAAATATTCGAAATTATATATTTTAGTTAGATAAAAGTATTTTAGCCACCGAGTAAAAAATCAGGGTCTACATTATATTGTTCAATGAAGCATAATTTCTTTAAAAATGTTACATTTGCTAATTATATCTAGGCTAATTAATACCTTAATTTTTTATATATCTTAAATTCTTTCTTAATTGGGCTGCAGTTAGATTTAGGAAAAGTATTAAACTCTTTCAAGTGTTTTACACATTTTAGTAAAGTTTGACGTTTAACGCTGACGACTGTGCAATTAGCTGTATGTAGTTTATAAATGTTAAAGAATACATTATTAAAAACTTAATAACATTTTTGTGAATTCATCAAGCAATCATCATGAATTGTAATGAGAAATAATTATAAGAAAGTTTAACCTGCAGTTCTAAATTAAACAGTTCCGATGAAATTTCTCCAAAATTGGTTAAACCACATTTATGAAATACATATTATACTTGTGCAATAGTATATATATATTTATAAGATAATGATGACAATTAATATGAGGATAATACTATAGAGACACAATTGCAGTAAAGAATGTAATAATCAAATTAACATTGGATAACACAACATTATGAGATAATGAAATGTTCCTATGTGAATTTCATAAAAAAATGGAAAGAATATAATATAGTGTTAACCTTTGCAGAAATAGAGAATTATACACAGGTTAATTAAATAATAATAAATTCTAGACAAAATGAGCGACTCAGATATTAATATGAATACATCCTGTTCGCACGATTTAAAGCATACATTTCGATAACAAATGTAGAAAATTATATTACAATTGATTAATTATTAGTATGAATGTAACTATAAGATATATTAATAATGTATAACAATGTTATAACCCCTTAACGTTGTTTGATACAATTTTGTATAAACATCACAGTTATTCGAACTTAACGTACACATTTATTTCATAATATAAATATTTGATACGTATATTACATAAAATAAAAACATACAATAAACGATTAAAGATGTATAATTCCAATAGCATAATTGGGACAAAGATAGAAGTGTCACAAAACGTAGATTGCTTTTTAAAAAGGCTAAAAATTAAAATGGATAAAATATTTCTATTAAACTACAAAAGTAAATAATTTATTATGCTTGACATCATTGGACTAAAATATAGCAAATTATATACAATTCGATTAGTATGTTGCATAAGCAGTTGTAGAAAAATTATTGAAATGTTTTTGATTGTTAATCCAACATGAAATTTCGAGATGGACATTCGGACAGGGAGAATTACGTAGAAATACAGAGCACGGAGCATGGTAACCATAGTTAACAATATGGCACCATTCATAGTAATTATCATAAATATGGGATATAAATACAATGTAAATAGTAAGACAACCTAAGCTATACATTATATATAAAGTAATTGGCTTGAATTCCCACAGGAGTTGCATTATAAATTATAGCTAAAAAAAACTAAAAAAACTATGTAAGCTCTAAACAAGTTATTATCATTATAATAATTTACAAAAGTTTCATATTAACGGCGTAATTAAATGAAACATAAAAGTAATTACTCAACTGATTTATGAGTTTATATCGCTTATTTTATTTGTGAACCACAAATTATTGATAGAATCATCAATATAATTTGCAGTATGTCGCGATTTTTGGTTATAATGCAAAAAATCAATGACAAATATACAAAATCAGTACTAGTTTAAGTCTATAAACAAAAAACAAATTAAATAATCAGAGTAAGCATGCTTGATATTATATGCTATAATACAATGTAATTAAAATGCTAACACAGATAACTCGACGGGAATGTAATGTGAATAATAATTTATGTATAGAAACCTATATAAAACATTCTATAAATAAAGAACGCTAACTATATGTTTCAACGATAAATAATAAAAATACGTTTGATAACAAATAGCTCATAACAAATTATTCTATGATAAGTATTGGTTCTTAAATCATTTCGGTTTTTAAAAATAAAACTAGGCAACGAAAGTAATAAGTTCTATAAAAGTGTTAATTAATGATTTAGGAAAACATTTCCAGTTTATGTAATGTAAATGTATATAGTAATTAATGACTAATTTATTGTTTAACCATTTTTAAGTGAATTTAACTATAAGGGTAATGGTCCTAAACGAAATATGCATTTTCACGCCAAAAAAATAAAAATAACAGGAGCAAATAAATTAATTAATACAAACTAACATGTTTTAAACAGAGGACTACCTGTAAATAAGAACAATAGAAAAAACAAAATCTACTAAATATAATAAAAAAATATGTACACAGAATATTCTGATAATGATCAATAATTGAAAATAATTAGGTGGATACAGGAATGCAGTTTTTAGATTGCTGTTATTTACAAAAATAATTATATTATATATCACAGATTATACCAATTCAATAAAAATGCACAAATTTGTGTCGCATACATTTCTGTAATTTGATTTTCAGATTATTGATCTAAAGGACACCAACCTAGAATGGCCATGTTTATGTAAAACTACAGCAATCCTAGCTATGGAGGAGTCATTAGGGCGGTATAGATCAAGGCTTCCGACTCTTCTTTTCCTCTTGCATCATAGCCCGGCATTGACTCTGAAGGAGAAGTATGTAATAATGCAGTTACTGTTAACACAAACAGCACAATTAGTAGTGGCTCATAGTCTACTCAGATGAATTAATGAAGCTTAGTAAATATCAGTGTACAAAATTGATAAAACTTTCAACAATATATCAATCGTGGTCGATAATTTTTAATAGAAAATAAAAGGCAACTGTACTAAAACGCTATTCAGAAAAAGCCAGATCATTCTCTGCGATAGTTTCATATTTATAAATATTCAAAATATTTATTCGGACGCATTTATTGCACTACTACGCTATAATATAAATGAATATGATTGTTTATCTTCAAAAAAATGTATTTTCATTGTTTTTTATAGGTTTCCATTGATTAATGTTATTTAATTTTTTTTTCTGCAGTCATGCCTGATCACATGACTGCATTGAAATACTTTGAATATAGATCAAAATTAATATGTAACTAAGGCAAGAAATTATCTTTTTTTTCTGAACCATGCAACAATAATTATTGCCTTTACTTTTCTATTAAAAAGATCGACCATGTTTACAGTAATTATGGTTTACTAGAGTCTGAAGTTAGTAATGGAGGAAATGACTCTCCCTTTCAAAACAATATACTTTTATGATTTGAAATCGATTTTTGATAAAAAATTAGTAATATTATACAATTCAAATTTACAGTCAATATTCAACAGTGAACAGTCAACTATCATGCTATCCTTAATTTTATAGTGATAACAATGTTTTGAGCATAATAGCATCATTTATGCATCGATAGGAATGGGTGAACTCTCTGGTCCGCCATACATTATGGCCTATAAGTGCAAACGATGGGGTTAAACGGAAACAGCGAAAGTAAAGCATTAATAAAAACTAAAATATATTAATTACACCCATACTTTAAAACGAGTAATTTATATCATCTTTGTATTTACGACAATTTTACGACAATTTACGACAAATATTTTAAAAGAAATTTTCTTTATTTAATTAATCTTATTATTTTTAAATTACTACACATTTTTAATACATTATACTTACTCGACTTGTCACCCCCTGATAACGTATTCAGAATCTAAAACACCTTTTTAGTAACTATTAGCTGGTCCACGCATGTTTCCTTCAACCACCTATTTAACCAGCACAGACAGTTATCAACAACATAAATATGACAGAATAATATAAACTCCTATTTTTTCTTACCAATTGTTTCAGCTGCATTTGAAGTTTGTCTTTTTCGTCTTTCAGAAGACTGAGTGCTTTGGGATTCCTAGGTCCGGAAAGTTCCATCAGAGCGATATTGGCATCTTTTTCACAGATAGAGGCGGTCAACGCTTCTTGTCTGCAATGATCAAATGTGAACTCCACAATGATGACCACAAAGAGGGGTATTTATTTACTAAATGACAGACATTATGGACAAAAGTAGGCAGGAATCAAATATAGTATATAAGGTATTTCAAATATATAATATATTTATTTATAATACCGTTTAGTATGTTGATATCTACTTAGTCCGAGGGCAAATACTCGATAAGGATGAACTCAACGATAAAATGCGATTTATTTATCAATTTTATAATTAGAAAATTTTTGGTACCATTAGATCACAACTTTTTATGTGACATAGTAGTGCTATAGCAGTTCTAATAGCGCTATACAATAACATAATATATATTTTACAGCCTTCATCAACATTTAATTTTTTTAAATTCCACTATTTTGTTTACTAAATCTGCTAATTTGTATTTGCACTACTCTAGGAGAGTGCATAGGATTGAATGACCCCGTTTAAACAATATCTATAAATTTTACTAATTTATATATTTTTAGTAGAATTCATTTTCTCCCAATTTCAGATTTCTTTAGAAAAAGTAATAGTTTATTATATATTATCCAGGCCAATACATGACGTTTATTTGACATAATATCCCAATAATATTATGTATATTATATGTATGTAACCAGCATGACAGCAATTTGTAATAAAGTTATTTATAATTATGTATTAAATTCAAAGCAATGAAAACATTGAAAAACGTTCATAGTTTTTTTAGTGTTTTTTCTACATACTGAGCACCTAAGTTGTTTTTCTGAATCGCCGGGGTAATGCAGTTGACCATCAAATCGAACAGAGTTAGACACTTTTAAACTACTAATTTGCACCAGGACCAATGGTCTTCCAATGTGATTTGGAGCTACACATTGAGCAGTATAAGCACGATTTCACTGCGATTGTTAGCAGATCCATTGGGTGATCGTTACTGTTTCAATACAACAACCGACCGTTTTTGATGACCATGTCTATTAGCCATGCAAAAAGAGGCCACCACAACTTATTCGATCTTATTCCAATAAATTTCCAGAATGTATCTTACATGTCAGGAAAATAAACAGCACAGCCGATTCTATAATGATAACTTATTAAAAATAAAGACCACACTAATGAATATGTCAAAGAGATTTTAGGATTTTTGATGGGAATCGATTTTCTTTCCCCATTCTTTAGGATTTAATCATAGAACACGTAGAAGGGGAACTTCTTCCATTATTTTTTAGTAACCAACGTATGCTAGCAATGGTTAATATTGATTTAGATTTTCCAAGTATAGAATGTAATATATATATATACTAATTATATTTTTACCATTCCACAGCTGTTCCATGCATCAGCTTAAAGAGAACAGACTAAATAAAACGAATGCCTTGTTCAACGGCGCAGGTTGCTAACACATAAGAATGCACAGAGTAAGTATGAAATCGGCAATGGAGGACTACACAATAGATACTAATCGTATATAAAAAAAAACAAAAAAAAACTACTTTTAATTCTAGAAATGAGCATTTGAGACTTTGTTGTCTATACTAAATAATCGTACATGAAAACTTCTTTCTTTTATTGATAAAACTTGACGACATTTTGGTACAGACATTATTTTCAATAAAAAATTAGAAAAGTATAAAGGAAACAATATTTAAAACATTATTATAAGCCCTAATTGTTACTATTGAATACAAGAGACTGTATATAATGTACTTCATTTCGAGTATTTCCTCCATTTGACGCTCCATCTGTCCTTCCATTGTGCGAATTTGGCGCATTTTTGTCTCTTGCTCGGCCTTGATATGCTTCATTTGATCAGCGCAATGTGAGTGCTCCTCACGCAGACGTTCTAACTCTACGCTGGTGGCTTGCCGCTGAAGACAAGGGCAAGAAGCTTGGATGATAAAACAACCGTAAACATTAAAGTAGGCTAATATTAAAACAACACATTGCATTGAACAATATTTTGTTATTCTTTCATATATGCTATCAATAAATATTAACATAAGATACATAGGTATGATTCTTTAAGCAGAAGTTTAATCGATAGAATTTAAAAAATGCAGGAAGCATGATGCTGGAGTTTATAATAAGCACACATTTCTAATGTTCAGTATCATATTGATATGTAGAAAATAAAATAGGTTTAAAATATTAAATTTCCCCACAAAATTATATATTAAAAAAGATCAGATAGGCCAATGGTTCAATCAGACAACAGAAAACATTGTGTTAGTCAGATGGAAATTTATAAATAGACAATAACGTGAAAAAATCGTGAATATACAGAATAAACCTTTTAATATAATGTTAAAAACCGTATTTTTTTATAATTCCATTTTTCCTACGCTTTTTCAGACTAGGCTTATTTCCATACTTTTCCTACTGCCAAGATCAAAGGATGAAACCTTACTATATAAATACTATATAATATACATATTGTATATATTATATTTGTCATAAAAGCACATGGCATATTTTTACTATGCATAATAAAAATAAGATAAAGAAAACAAAAACTTTAAAATGTCAATACATATTTCATATATAAAAATAATTTATATAATGCTATTAAAAACCCTTTCCATGCAAAAAACAAAATTGTATATAATATATAATATAAAAATAAAACAATAGTAATAAAATTCTATTTTATGTAAAAAAGATTTGCGTTTAAAACGCGTTTAATTAAATACCAATACAAAAGGATAAAAAAGAATTACTTTCGTGGAGCTTTTAGTTTTGTATTAATTATATAATATTTTCAAAATTAAGTAAACAAACAAACGTGTTTCTGCATTAAAACACTACACTTTATATGAACCAGCAACAAAGCAGCGATGAGTTTAAGCAGTAGCGTGTCGGGGGGTGTATTTGAACTAAAAAAACTGACATCAAATAAAAAAATATGGTTCCAACATAACATTTTCAGAAAATTTCTGACTATTCCAAGATATATTTTTATATACAAATGTATCATATTATATTTATAGAAATTGACTGGATCAGACAAAAAAGATTCATACACAGATTAATAATAACATATACTACTAAAATAAATACTATTTTAGTAAAATAATATTGAATATATACTAAAACATTTATAAATTGAGAATATAAGTGGTTTAATATCATCAATACAAACGTAAAATATCTAGAAATGTTAAATATAACAAAAATAAGACAGGTATCAACATTACTAATCATTGAATTTTCAAAGTTTTCCAGATAATATTAAAATTTCCTAACATTTTCAAGTTTTCCATAACTGTAGCAAGCGTGTAAAATTTAAATGCAATTTCCTGCATTACTAAAATATTGTTGCCACTGAAATCAGCTGCGCCGGCGACCTCTTGCTAGGTAGGACACGGCACTGACATGTATGAAAACTGTGTCATTAAACAAGAAGAAATACATCACAATAGGTAAAGAAAACTATGACAAGAAGACACCGGCAATATTAAGGATGAGGAAATAGCAGACTATATAGCTATATGAATAGAATAAAAACGATACATTAGTCGAAATAATAGTTGGAAATGTCTGTTGGTTTAAACATTTTGGTTTAAACAAATTAATGGTTGTAGCGAGTTAAATTTATGATTTGAAGGAGTAAGTTTAATTATTTACACCTTCATTAAAGGTAAAAAACATGAACTAATTTATTTTATGAAATGATCATTAAAAAAATTCTTAAGGGACAATTAGTTAGTGCTGAGGTATCATATAGTAGTAGTAAGTATATGGTAGATTCTATCTTCTCGATGCTTTATATCACAATTTTTATAAAATATTTAACGACATTTTTAATGAGTCAAATTATTTATGTTCGAGGTATAATTACAATCAAAATATGCCATTTGGAAAAAATACTTAACAATAATTGTACTTTTTATTAATAAAAAAATATTAAAAGAACTTATTTGAAAGAATGAATTATTGTAAAACAAGTATAATATTTTTTCTAAATCTAAGCTTGCTGAAGAAAATGTTGTGCATGCAACACGTGTATCTCGATCAATATTTATTTATAACTTACAAAAGTATCGAAGGTTTACTTAAATTCCAGTAGGATATATTTTCCAATGTTCCAAATATTCCGACTAAAATAATCAAACATTGAATAATTTGTAACATAAAGATGAAATTCTATTAAAATCCTCCATTACTAATTAAATAGGTTTGGAGAGAATGATATTGTAAAAAATAAATAGTAAAATAATTTTTGTTAATTTAAACAATAAACTATGGTAAGTTATGCGTCGCTACATGTATTACAATCTGTCTATTTCGCTATATTTATGGCGTCATAAATTTAGAAAAAAAGTCATAAATATATAAAAATAGTGAACAAAACCTTCAAATTGAAGAATTAAATATTACTGAAATGAATTATAAATCAATTGAGACAGAATGGTGTACTATAACATACAATTTTTTGAGGGTATTCTAAATAAAACTATATAATATATAGCTAACTATTAAAGGCAAGATATATAGATGATGAAGGAAAAGGGTAATATGCAGAGATAGGGTTGGTGGTACAGGTATGGGTACTTCTCTATGTTGGTTTGATTGCTGTCAGGAAAAAGAATAAATAAAAAATAACACAAATAAAACAATTAAAAAAAGTAATTTTATACAAAAAATTAAATCGTTAATAAATACAACAAACAATATAATATTCCTTTAAAAAAAATTGTATGGCAAATAAATATTTTTAGGAAAATAATAAATTTCATTCGACAGTTACATTTGTTTTTTTACATATTATTTTTTGTATAAATAATCAACTACTTTTTGTAAAATTAAACGCTAAACAAAAAAAAACAAAATTAAATTAACACCAATTATATTACGTTAATAAGAAGCTTCGAGCTTAATTCATTATCATCAGGCAAAAGCATAACATTTTATTTTTAGACGCTTTAAGTTTGTGTATAGCATAATATGGTTTCAATACATAGATAAAACATTTTCACAAACTAATATCGAGTAGCCTAGTAAGGAATATGTATACCATATATTTAAATATAGTCTACTCTAAAATAATACTTTTTGAATATATTATTGAGACGTAGAATTTTAACTGTAAATACCTATTCAACAAAATCGAATAACCAATATTATAGCTACGTCTTTTTACAGAAATATTTGTGGAAATATCAATATACATTAATTAGACTTAAATTATAGAAAAAACTAACATTTTAAATACTGAATAAATTCATGACATAAATAATATCATCACACTGAGCCATTTTTTGTAAAAAATTATCAAAATCTTTAAAATCAATTAGTAAATATATAATATATAAAGTTATTTTGAAATTTCAGGTCATTCGGATAACATTCTTTAAACTATCTTATACTGCCCAGGAAGTAAGTTGAATGTGTAGTATTGACATGCAAATTGAAAACAATATTGTGCATAAAATGGTTCAAGCAAGCAATAATTGAATGTACACAACTAAAATAAAGTTAAATGGGATTTATCAAAATATAATAAAGATACTTTTGTATGTTGTGGCTGATTATAAATATGTGATCAATGAGAAATATTCTTACAAGATATTAGTAAAAAGAAAAATATTAAATAAACAGTGTCCGTTTTCATTCGATGTAAATTTCACAAACATAAATTGCATGCTACAATAATAAGGACACTTATTGCTGCCAACCTTGATGGATATCAAAATTTGAAATATTTGCCCATTTTCCACAATGATTTATTGTATGTATGAAATTCAAGTATTTTTTGTTGAATATTTCATAAACAACATAATAAGAAAAACATCTTTATAATATTTCCGAGTTTAATTAGTTCAAACAAAGTTATTGTTGAATAAAGAAGTCAAAAATTCAAGCAAGTCGACATTATTAACCAATTTCCGAATTTTTTCCGGCATGCGAATAGCTAAAATAAGTTATTTTCAGTTTATTTGTAGAATTTCCTTTGATGGAAACCTTCATATTAATGCACAAACAATTATTATTCATATAGAAAGCACAACCCTAACTTGCTTAAACTTAAATCACTTGAGCTTGAACAATTTTATAGGTAAAACTGATTGCTCCTTATGGAACTATTGCAATTGTTTTATCTTCTAAATTCTTTTTACATTGTTGTGTACGTATACAATTCGGATTTTGATATATGGTCGCAAAAAAATAATCTTGTTCACTTGTTTTTCAATTTAACAACATGTTTATGGATAAATTATTTTAGTTATATATACAATATAATAAACCATTAGAAAAAGAGTTTTAATTAAACTATAATATAAATAGACAAACCACTTATATTTCTCAAGTATACATAATTTATTATCTGATATACAATTAGATAGATATTCTAAATTGTGCGATTTTATAAATGTAGACAATATATACAAATAAATGTAGAGATACTACTATTTACAGGTTACATATCACATAACAACATTTTAAATGTAAAATAGTTGTAGTGCTGTTATCGATTTTGTCAAACATGAGCTATTTCCATTAATCAGACTTTTGTTTACACACCGAGTGTACATTGAGTGTGTAAATTATACACTTGGGAAATGCAGATGGCCTATCTATTAAAACTAAAGTTCGGTTATTACTCGCTGAATCCCTTCTTGCTGAGAACATTATTGAAATTGAACACTGAATGAATGAAGACATCGCAACTGAACACTCTACCTGATCAGCCTTGATCTGTTTGATCACCCTCTCGCGCTCTTCGACAGCTCTTCGCTGGTCTTCAAGATTTTTGGTCAGCTGAGCGATCTCCTCCTGGCATCGCTTCAGTTTGGCCTGAAGTTCGTCTACTCGACGCACGTGTTTTTCCGTCTTATATACAGAGAGAGAATAATCCGGCGAAAATTAATCAGGCCTGGAGTTTTAAAGTTTGTTACGACTGATTTAGTATGAATAGCGGCGGTATATGGTTAGGAGTGGTCTCGGCTCACTTGTTAGAGATTATCGTCATTTATATTTATTTGAAAAATAATTTATCTGTACAGCTTTTCTACTTCAGATCAACCTCCACCCCGTAACTATGAATTACAAATATACTTTATTTTTCGTACTAATTTGGCAATCAAGTATGAGTTTAATGAGATCGCGGAAATTATCTTTCAACAATTGCCTTTTACGTTGGTTTTTTTATGTTGTATCTGTTGGAAGAGTTAAAGAGACAAATGTACGACATAACATGAGACAAACTGATGATAAGACACTTATTGCTGACAATAATCTCATATTGAACATATTTGATATAGCTCTCCTTTTCTCTCACAATATTTATATATAATAATATAAAACTTACACATTCCTTTTCCATTTTTTGTATCACATCAACCCTTTGAGCAACTTCACGTTTCAACGTGTCTACTTCTAGTTTAAGTTCTTGCACTTCTTGAGATTGCGGCTGAAAGGAAGTTGCATGTTTTCAAATTTATAATACTATAATTTAAATAATCCTTTTTTTAAATGTATATAGTTTTAAATATTATTTTTCACAGTTACCCTATTACTACAGATTACATCATGTATGTTATGTTTGTTGAATATTAACTTGATATTAATTGAAATAGTTGGATAGTTACAACACAATCACATTTCATTGAAATTATATAAATGAACATTTCGCTCTACATATTTTTTCAAAGATTTTATATCATAATGTCTCCAATCCATAAATTGAAATTCAAATACTGATTATAAATAATATGTGTGAAACATAATGTCTTAGATCGATGGTATTTCTACAAAAAACTTTAATAATAGTTCAACAAAAGTATAAGTTGTCCCGCAACTAATTGCAATTGTAATATAATTCATATCAATTAATAAATTTTTTCAAATACAAAATCTACAAAAATTGTATCATTGGAACACATTTTAATAATCGATATATGACGTATATCAGGCATTATGTGTTCATAAAATTATTCAATTCGAAGTCATATGAAAACTACGTATTTTAGGGTATAAAAGATACTACTAATATATATAATTGACATAATATGAAGTATATACAAGTTCAATTATCAGGGCTATTTGAATGCAACATTTTGATTCAACATGGCAGTACTGGTTGGGAAAGGAAGGGGTAGGGAACACACATACACAATTCCCCAGATATAAGAAAATATGGGGAAAAAATTATCAAACAAGCTTTAAATTTGTAGCCAGTGCACTTCTTATATTACACATATTTTGGTATTAACAGATATTTGCAATTAAATAAATTTCACTTAACGCAATAATTTGTTTAATAATATTAATTTTGGTCTAAGTATATAAGTGGTAATGAATAAAAATTTAAATCGTAATAATATTATTTGTCTCAGTTTTATGGTAGAAAAATTATGGTATATATGCAACACCACAAAGACTATAACGGTTTAATCCTGTATGTGACTTCCACATATTATAATAAATTTTTCCATAGTTACCCAGTTATCTTGGTCAATATATTGTGATGATACGATTCCTTATAATAATAAAATGTGATTTGTCTAAAAGTCGTTAGGTATTTCTGAAAAGAATTATGCTAAATAGTTAAATAGTTATAACTTTTATTATAGGCTTAATAAACAAGTGTCTCTTCCAATAAACGATTTTTAAAATATTTTTGAAGTGGTGATTTAATATTATATTTGTAATTTCGTATACATGTAACACACTTTTTATTGAATGTCTGTGTTCACAAATATTTGTACTCATAACAATAGCTTTAGAACAGAAAACAGATGTTGTGGTAATGAAGTAAGCTAATTGCCATAACAAAATATTTTTGACAATATTTTTTCAATCTTATTAACCTGTTCCTTTCAATTATTCCTCGACATAGTTTTCTAAGAGAGATATATTTTCGCTTGAATTATTGCGTAGATTGCTGTACGACAAAAATCTACTCATTATAAATTATGCCAGAGTACTTGATATACGTTACATTGAGAAAAATATTAATATTTAGGCCAACAACATGTATAATATTTAATGAATATTATATTATGAATCCCACTCGGATGAATGATTGTAATATGGTCAAATATACACTCACCAATTGTTGCTTGGTTCTCTGCTCACGACCAGAAACAACACGCAGTTCTTGACGAAGACGCTCCATCTCTTCCGCCTGTTGATGCAACTGATGAAGAGAAATGGGGCATGATAGAGAGCAAGTGTGAAGGAAGGGGGGGGGGGAGGGTAGAGATACGCTGACTGATAGGTTGAGAGTAAAACATATAAGTGCAAATTGTTGATATGATTTGACGTCAATATAGAATATTGGATTTTAGAATGAATTATCCTACATGTTAATGGTATTTATATATACGCAGTAATTTTAAATGTCAATAAAAAATGTCACATAAGAAAATTACAAGTGGAATAGATTACATAATTTTTAACAGTTTCTAGTTAAATACAGGGGGGGTCTGTGCTCTAACCGCAGTCTAATTCCTGATTTTTTAATGTCAATAACAACCATTTCCCCGATTTATTGCACCAGTTTTTGTGCAATTGAAATATATATATTATATATATTTAAAATTGTCTTAGTTTAGATATCTATTTGCTAACGTTATGGTTTAATCATTTGTAAAACACCGAATTAACAAATCTTTTATCATGAATATTTAGTAACTTCAAACAAATTACAATTTAAAAGTTCTATTATTGAGGCAAAAACATAATAAATATTATGATGTGCATAATTAAAGATAAAATAATGCTTATTATAAATCGATTGAGTTAGAGTCTTACCAGCACAGTTAACTACTTTACTAGTATTCAAAACAGTATGCAATATGTTTCAGTTTAGTATCTTTCTCAATTCAATCATTTACTAAATGATAAACCGATCAACCGCTTCATTTTGTGCCTTCAGAGAAAGTCTTGCAGTTCACCAAAAGGTTCCTTAGCTTTATGTTTTCTCAGTTGCTCTAAAAATGCCGCTATCAGAACGTGTCAGTCTCACAAAATTTAACAACATTTACAAATTTTTCATTGAAATTGTTAAAAACCAATGAAAATCATAATATATCAATGAAAAATCATTATATCAATGAAAAATCATTATATCAATGAAAAATCATTCTATCAATGAAAAATCATTATATCAATGAAAAATAATTATATCAATGAAAAATCATTATAATATCAATGAAAAAACATTAAATATCAGTGAAAAAACAATATAAATTAAAATGTAATCAATATATTAATAAACACATGTTCAGATATAATCCTTCTGTTTTTTACAAGATAATAAATAAATTGGCAAAACATGATCTGCAGGTAATATTTATAAATACAAACACTAAAAGATTACAATATTATTCGCGGTTTTATTCTGTAAATGGCAAAATTTCCGGTTTTTACTTTTCCCTCAAATTCCCGGTATATATTCAGGTTTTCTTTATTGGTATAAAAAAGAAATTGAAAAATATATTATTAATATTATTTAATTTAAATAAAATAAATGTATGCATAAAGTGAAATGCGTCGATTAAAAAAAAATCTTCCAAAACATTTGGACGTTTCCAAATTCGTAGTTTTATACTGGTCGCAAACATAGTTTGTAGGGAACAATGAAACAGTGCACACACTAACTTCCACTTTACTCACCTTATGATCCCGATCCTGCACGGCTCTGCGGGCCTCCTCAACCGCTGCATCCCCCGCAGCACCAGCACCCCCAAGATGCGCCCCTCCGGGTCCATTGAGTCTGGTGAACATGGATGACTGGTCCCCCGCCAGCACCCCCTTCCCCACGCCAACCACCGATGACTTAAACCGCTCCAGTTGCTCCGTTAGATCGGTAACCTGACCAGAGAGGAAGCGGCAGTGGGCTTATTATTAACAGTATGACGTAGACGCCCGGCAAGGCCACGATCCATCGTAGGACAACCAAAGCTGTGCAACAAATACACTAGTTAACTGTCACATGTTATTAAAACAGTAGGAATTCTAACAATTTTGTTTGAAATGTGCAGTAACTCATTCCGGATAATATGTTTGACACATTTAGTTAAAATACGTAAAGATAATATGTATTATTGTCCATTACTACCATGATAACGGATTAATTTGATTGAAATATAATCTTTAAAATTTTTATTTTAGAATGACATCACAATGACGTCAGTACAGCTGTATTAAAAAACCTTTTTTTCTTGAAATTGTGAAAAAACTATCAATTCCTTAGTAACACGACATAGAAAAGTAGCACTCTTGGGTCTTAATATTATGCGAGGGTTCTATGGAGCCCCGGTTTCGTTATATACACGTATAATATATTGTGTGTACAAGAAAATAGTATAATATTAATTACACATCTAAAAGAAACCTTCAAATCATAGAAAACTGAATTAAAACTCTATTTATGGCAAATATGAGAATTGAATTTTCACTTCTTTTGTAAAGTTATTAATCAGCAAATATTCATAATAATTGTTGAACGCAAACTTAAAAAAATCTTCACAAGGCAGTTTACTATCTAGAAATAATTTTGAGTTATATAAATTTATATTATATGTTAGGATATCATTTTGATTCCTCAAAAAGAAGAAGACATTATATATTAAAATAAATTTTAAAACGATAACATAATATTTAAAATATAATAACAAAAAATAATAAACAATTTTCATATACACCCTTAGTCGGTATATTTTTGCCTATTTTCGTTAGTAATTTGTATAGTATTTGATAGAACATAATTATTATTATATTTAAGTTTCATAATATAAATATGACAACATTTTAATTATTACAGAAAATATCTATGTATCATTAAAAATTAATAAACATAAAGATTAAGACCAATATAACTGAATAACTATATCACTCAGCTAACATCAGTTTAGATAGACAGCAACAATCGATGGAATGACCATAATTATAGTATGATCGGGAAGTTGCACAATGACTAAAAAATAACTCAAAATCACTTACTAGCCATATTTTTTAAATAAGTAATTTTTAAATTTGTCAACGTTTTCGCAAATACTTTTAAGTTTTTTTAATTTTTGAAAATGTGCATGTTTTGGAGAGTCTATGGTGAAATATTAAAATAATATTCTTAAAATATTAATATAAAAAAACTTTACAAACTCAAATAAATATTGAAACATTATGAATTAATAGCGTTTAATGTAAAATATATTATATTTTAATTCAGTATATACAAAATATTTATAAAATACATTGACGCATATTATTAAAATCACCAATATATTAGAATATCAAAAAACGATTAAAACAGTAGTCAACGCCATTATCATTGATACAAAACACGAATTAACAGAACAAGAAAATATTGCAATCATAAAAAGAATAAAAATTAAAAATGTTCATAAAAATCAATCATAAAATGTAATAAATATTTTTATAAAAAGAAATTCTCACCTGTTTCTCTTTCACCTCTAACTGTCGCCTCAGTTCGTCAACCGACTTCAAAGCGCCCGGTTGTGCAGATTGACCATCAAATGGATTCCGCCGGGACTAGATCAGAACAAAGAGTGGTGCCGACACAATAATCTCAAAAACTATATTCTGATACACACAACAATCACCAATATGAGAGAAGAGAAATCTGACAAACAGAACAGCTGAATATCATCTTGATATTGAAATCAATAAATTGAGAAATGTTTGCGTCGACAGCTGAAAGGCCAACAATCTTTTTCTTCTCTGAAGAAGAGCACTGACCATCGATCACAATTCGACAATATCTAACAGGATCTTTTGTCAGCAATCGAGGCAAGTTTATTGCAGGGTTATCGTATATAGAAGGATGGAGAAAGGAAATGATTCCACACTAATGTTAAGTGTCCTCTGGAATTCGGCGGTATTTGAATGCTTCAGTATATAATAGTGTATTGATTGACGAAACTCTAAGTTGATTTTGATTTACTGGCGATATTCAGCAATTTGTCCGTCGCATATATGTTTCTATGGTATTAACCTATAGCCAACAGAATTTCAATGTAAACAGAATTTATCCAGATAATCGAAATGGGAAATGATACTTATTTACTTTAAGTGCAAGTTTATCGTGTGGAGCTAGAAGAATGTCTGGTAATCAGGGGAATTTTATCACATTTATTGTGAGATATTGTCTGTAAAAGATTTTTAATGACTTGTAACGTTCTCCTCCAAAAGTTAATATTTCACTAAATATAATCTTATGCGTGTATCTAGGCTTACGTTACAATTCAGTTGGTTTACAATAAAAATTGTTTTGAAAGGAAAGCATTGATTTGTCAGGTACATATTTTTTTAACTGACAAATCAAAATTTTTATTTGATGAAACTATTTTTTTAAAAAATAATTTTGTTAATTCTACAAACAAATAACTAAATATAAGATAAAATCAGTAAATATAATTTATTTCAAATTAAAATTAAAAACACAAAATATACCATGCTTTAACCAGCAGAAAGAAAGAGTATTAGATTTTAATATTTAAAATAATTTGTAAAATGTTTTTTGTTAAATATTCACAAATTTATTAATTTAATACACAATTGAATAATATAATATAAAATAATTTGATTCATCTCATATAGCTAACATATAGGAAATAGAAATTGACAATGTGGAAATACAGTACAAAAAAATATATTACATCATATAGAAATATTTCGAATACAAACTATATCAATAATTATCAATGAAATAAAAAAAATAAAAAAATACAGACTATATCAAATACCAAAGAATATAAAATTGTAAGAAGGCTCACTATTAATATTATTTTAACGGTAATTTATTTGCATACGCATAACCGTAGAATTTCATTAACATTACATTAGGTGCGGCATAACTTAATTATAATTATGTAATATATTGATTTTATAACGTAATATATTCTCTTACATTCGACGATATTGAAATTATAGCTTAATCGGCCAAATATGATGTTTTTAAAAAATGACAAAATTAACTAAGATTATTTTAATTTTAATAAGGAGCGAACCTTCTTTACCATCCTAAGATTGTGTGATACTCTTTAAATAGAAATGTCTATATTAATTATACATCGTCACTCTTTATTTGTAATGTCCTATTACAGAAAACTTGAGTTTCCCTCTCTAGCTGGCACATACCGCAGCACTAGTGTTGTCCATTTTACCGACCGATTGTCCAGTCTGCTGGAGCATCTGTTGCATGTGTGTCACCTCTGACGTCTTCTTCTCCAGTTCCACCTTCATTTGACGCGCCCAAGTCTCGATCTCACTTCTCTCACGCAACAGGCGCTGGTGCTCCGGTCGTACTGTGGTCAACTGAGGTGGATGGGG
>JAUZND010054964.1:0-15355 GCA_034780555.1 Coelogynopora nodosa | reverse complement strand
GATGGTGGAGTAGATGGTGGAGTAGATGGTGGAGTAGATGGTGGAGTAGATGGTGGAGTAGATGGTGGAGTAGATGGTGGAGTAGATGGGCCAACATTCTGAAGGCTTTCTCGTGATGTGGCAAAGGCACCTAATCCCGCATGAAGCATCTGTGCAGAGATACCAATGACCCAAAAAACCTCCAAAGCATGTTGAAGAAGCGAAGCAAGTAATTTTGCCTCTGGGAATACTGGCTAACCAGGCAGTTCGGTTGTCACGATGCGAGTGATTCTGCCTCTGAGAGTCGTTGCTAACCAAGCAGATTCGTTGTCACGATGTAGAAAACTAGTTTTGATTTCATGAAGCAGGTCATCGCTCACAAAAATACCCTGGATTTCGCTGGATACAACATTAAACTCCGTCGGGAGCAAAAACATGCCTGTCAACCTGTTACAAAGGCTGTTTATATTCGTCTAATCGCCATGAATCCAGCCAACTCTGAAACCATGTTGACAGCCATGTTTGAGGCAGCGCAACAAACCAATGAATGTGATCAGGAAATAAAAATCTTCACAAATGACCCGCAGCTGTACTAGGTGGCCGTAAATAACTGGTAATCGGCAGATACCATGAGTGCAGCATCAAAATTAGAACGAGATTGCGAGAGTTTATCAGCATGCTACCCGAAGGCACAGACTGAGTCTGACAACGTCCCTTCCATCACAGGGAGTTGCATTAAATGAAACAGACAACAATGTACAAATTATGGTACAAATATCTCAACATCTTGCTGCCGTGACACAGGAGACAGCCTGGATCACAAATCTGTAATCAATAGAAAAGAAAACACTCCCGTCGAAACTTATAAAGGAGAGCTGCGTGTACGTGATGACTTGCAAACTACACATGAAGAAGCAAATGTCATCATGGTCCAACAAGTCGCAAAGGTTACAAAGTAAGGGACTAAGATCATTCGAGTCATCATTGATGATACCGATGTTTTCATATTGCTAATATACTTCTTCCAGAGACTTGAACTGGAATGTTTTCTGATGATGGAGAGCACAGGATTTGGGAGTACCTTAAGCGACATTAATGCGCGTACGGAAAGGCAAGGCCATTACTCCAGAACTACCTGCAGGATATAGTGTGACAAAGTAGCGCAGTGCTTTGGTATCGGGAAAGCAACTTCAATGAAGATTCGAAAAAGTGGTCATTCCCTTCAGAGCTTTGGTAAATTGCAAGTTAGCATGGAGGACATAATGACCAAGAGCCACGGAATTTATGGCTGCATTATGTATCATTATGTATCATTATGCAAAAGTGTGTCTGACGTGCCCGTTGATGTATGGTCAAAAAAAAGTGCTAGAGAAAAAGTTACAGCAACTCCTGTGTTTGAAAATCTCCTACCCACTACAGAGGTTTTGAGCTGAATGTGCGAAAAGCAAAAATTCAAACGACAATACGGCACTCCGCATGTTAAGCAGAACCGCTAAAGTTAGATCCGACTGTTTATCTGAAAGCGTGATGATGTTTTTAAATCACGGGAGCCTGTGCAACTACCTACGAATGTAGCTATTTCTTCTCAAAATGTCTTGGAAATGATTCACTGCGGATGTTCGTCTAAGAAGCCATGTCAAACAACACAATGCTACTTTGTATTGCAATTCGGCCAGGTTGTCGTGCACGGTGTTGCGTGCACGCCGACTGGTATTAGTGCGGAAAATGACGAATCTGATAATGTTGAGTAGGATGATTGAAAACATGGGTCTAGACAACTTGCTTAGGAAAAAAGGACAAGTACTATCCGAGATATGAAGGATATTAGTTATATTACTCTTGGAGGCTGCTAATTAATTAGCATAAAAATAAATTTTATGAAAATCGACCAAATACGTCAAGGCTTTGATACACCCTTTCTAATATTGATCAGGAGCGTCCAAATTTCGAGAAAAAGCAAAAATATATTATGCAGACGCAATTGCACGGTACTGCCTTCCGGTGCCTGGATTATGTCTGATGAATACGGGTTTGGTTACTTGATATTTCGCCATATGAATTCCAACTAAGTTTTCGTTGAAAATGTTTGCGCCTAAAAAATTCTAGTCGACTCTAATAAGTTTCCATGTTCTCCTGTTTGCAGTAAAGACGAAACTTCATTGAAAGAGAACGAAAGGTGTTTACATATATATATTCAAAGATTGCCTTCGGCGCACATTTTCCATGGAATTCCAAAACAATTTATTGTTTTTTAGCTTGTAAAAGTTATTTTCTAGATAATAGTCAGCATTAAATTAGCTGACAAAATGATTAAAGTATATTTACAAAGGAACAATTGAATTTTAAATGATCACGTCTGTCAATATCCCCTCACAATATATACAATCCACCACACATGCTTGATACAACTCCAAAGATTAACGTATTTTGACACTTTTTCAATATGATTATTTGGAGAATTTAAGAATTTAGAAATTTTTAATAAAACGAATCAGACGATTACAAGGTTAATTACATACCTGTGATACATATATTTATAATATATTAATTATTTTAATGTAACTGATGACGCTTACATATATTAACTGTTGAAACAATAAATTTAAACAGATGATAATGTTAGGACGACTTTTAAAAATGTTTAAATACATATTAACAAATTAGATAAACGTTGATAGAATGTCAAATTAAGATGTTACTATTTTCAATTTATAACGTAAACAATTTTTTTTAAATAAACAATTTAAATATTATATTTATACAATTTTAGAATTTTTCTCAAATGGATTTAAAATGTTTCATTATTATGAAAGGTTAAGGATAATACATTCTATTTTTACTATATTTTTTTATTTTTCTACTGATAGGATACAATTTTGTTTAAATTTATGGAAATAGATGGCATCAACACATACATTTTAAAATCAATTTTATTTTAGTACCATTATAAATAAGATGAGGATTCGAAACTTACCGACATTTTTGTAACATGTTTGTCCCAATAAAAACTACAACCACTAGAATTGCAATAAAATCTAAAAGAATCAGGAAATATAGTATTAATCAACAAATCCTTCCTCAACTCGAAAATGTTCTCTGTTGCAGATTTTGACTGTATTAAACCTGTAATTTAAATATAATAAAACACAATTTAAATAAAGCAACAGAAATAAAATGAAATAATTTTTTTTAATCCATTTCTGAAACCGAAACTAATTATAAAAATAGAAATGACTCACCCCCCAAAAACCGAAACTAAATCTAAAAAAAGAAATGACTCATCCCCCCCGAAACCTAAACAAATTTCCAAAACGTGTTTATACAGCCCCTTTCCTCCGGAACCGAAACTAAATCTAAAAATAGAAATGACTCCACCCCCCCCGAAACAGAAACCAATTTCCAAAACGTGTTCCTATTGGCCGATTTAAACTAGGTCAAGGTCGTTTCCGACTAAACTCCGGAGATTCCGAATTTGGGGTTCCCCAGTTGATTAATTTTTAATTTTATAATGGAAAGGTGCATACAGCTTCTATTCAATCAGAAGAGATTTATTAACTTGACAGAATTCTTAAAACGAATCAGCGAATGCCTATCAATTTGACACGCTTTTCACTGTATAAAAGGGTTTACAGAGCGCTCAGAGCTAACTTTTTTGTCAGTCGGCTACGAGTAATGTGCTCTCCCTAGTCTAGCTTAATTTTATGTTAGTCCACAATGCGTCCAAAATATGTGTATCGCAATGGTGGTTATCATCTAATAGTGATTAATGATATTCAGCATAATGCAGAATCATCGTCATCACAATTGCCTACAGGTCGACTATCATCTCCTCCCACCGATCCACGTATCAATTACTATGAAAGCCTTTTTTAAAACGCACAAGTGTTCTTTTCAACACGTGCGCGGGAGATTTGGCGACTCACAGGCTGTGCTATCTTTGGCGACTATATGCAGCTCTACCTTAAGATTGATGTACATCAGCTCGCAGACGTCTTCGAGACGTTCCGCTAACTCGCCCTAGATGAAGATGCACTTGATCCGCCTACTATATTATCCTACCCGGTCTCTCTTGGGACTTGGCTTTTAAGATGACTAGCACAAAGGTAAATATAATTTAAAACTAATACTTGCAACATTATACTTAATATTTTCTCCTTTCTACGCCTCTCCCTACTAATAGGTTGATCTCTTCGGTGACGTTGATCACTACTGCTTTGTGGAGGGGGGGGGGGGAAGATTCGCGGAGGCATGAATTTTTTGTCAACAAACATCATGCCAATTCCAACACTCCCTGCATCCCAGACTCTTACGACTCGAGCCAGCCCGAGGTTCATCTACTCTACGTGGACGCCAACAACCTTTCTGGCCACTACCTCTCAATGACGCTACCTCAGTGCGACTTCACCTGGATCACCCCAGAAGAGATTAGACAACTTAACATTGCTACCTTCGACTATGAGGGAGATGTAGGTCATCTTTTCGAGGTTGACCTCGAGTACCCAATAGATGTGCAGGACCCTAAATGTGACCTTTCGTTTGCCCCAGATAAGTGCATCATCCCCGAGACCTGCATTTGGGACTTTATGCAAGAGCGGTGTAGCAAACTGCACCCCGTCGCACCTGGTAACAAAGCAAAGTCGTTCCGTGAGTACGAGAAGCTGATTCTTACTCACTAGGGCAAGATGAAATATGCTTTGGCTGGTGTACCAGACACTCCTCTTGAAGACTGCCAAGTACTGCGGGCGGGATGGCTACCTCGGCCGTCTAACTCTGCAGTGGAGGTGCTTGATAAGACGCAGAGTAAGTGCCTGAGAGTCATAACCGGTATGTACTCTACGGCTCTACTTGTAGTCGATTCCATTTGCTTGGAGGATGGCTTCCCTTCGTTTCACATCGTCGTCTGTCGTGAAACGGCCACAGCACTAGAGAAGTCTTCAAGGCTAACGAACTCGAACCCTCGCAGGATATTCTCAGAGCACATGATTCGCCACAGCTTTATAGCCCGCAGTAGCTTTCGCAAGATGATAAACAAAATCTGCGACAGTATTGGGTTAGCAGCCCAACGACGCCTTGAGTTTCCCCCTGTCACTTCTGCCACGTGGCAGTGGGAGACAAAGTGTGGAGTGTCAACCTCTCACTGAGGGGGGCAGCTGTTGTAGTGATTCTGAAGCTGTCCGTTTGGAAGACGTGTTGAACACTATTCGTTCTCTTGGACAGTTTGTCTTCACCGTTTATACGGATGGATCGACTGAGAGTGGTGTGCGACGCAGTGGTAGTGCTGCGGTAGTTACGAGTGGGTCAGATGAAAATCTGACGATTTTGGCAACTCCGCACAAACTTGAGTTGTGCGGAGTTCACTTCGTTCTTTGAAACAGAAGTAATCGCCTTGGGACTGGCTTGGGACTGAAGGTCGGGAGGTCGGTATTTGATCTGCTCCGATTTTAAGTTCGCCTTGAATGCTTTGAGCAGCGGGACGTTGTGCTGTAACCTAGATATGGGTCCAGTGAGATCTTATTTAATGCGGGTAGATGGTACGGTGGTCTTCCAGTAAATCCCTAGTCACTGCGGAATTCATGGAGATGAAGCAGCGGACAGGGAGGCCTGGGAGGCTGCTATCGGTTTGCGAATGATGATAGGTCGCAAGACCCTGCCCCGTGACTTTCAAAGCAGCCAGGTGCCTCATTAGGAGGGCAGCCGTTGACCCCAGGTCGGCCCATGAGCGCACTCGCCTCGTGTCCACCGTCACGCCACGACCGGCGGGCTTACCGCGGCGCACTGAGACGATGATTGCGAATCTCCAGAGTGGACATTGCCGTGTGTTGGCGGCGTACCGAACTCGCATGGGCGGGAGGGGCCTCCTACATGTCCTAATTGCGAGGAGGAGGAGGAAACTCAGGAGTGTCCGGTGCACCTTGGCCTGTGGCTGCGAGTGTTCGGGGTGGGGAGGTCTCCCTTGACCGTATTGGCGAGGGCCACGTGGCGGTGGCCTCGTATCTGCGGGAGCTTCGGCCGGCTCCTCTGATGGGGACCCCTCCTGACCCAACCCAACTACGACACATACTGCTCCTGGCTTCACATTATTGAAAACATGATGTCCAAACAATTCACTTTCATACACGCTTCACCAACCAACGTCGAAAGTTTTTGCTGTTAATGGGGCCCTCGCACTTGGAATAAACTTTCTGTAGCCTGCAGAAAAGAATTTTATTTTCAAAAATTAAAACGGCTTCTAAAAACCGGACTTTTTTCTAGACTTTGAATGATGTACTCTCTCTCCTGTACAAATATTGTCTAAAAATACTTTTTTTTACTATAACACCGACCTTGTACGACGTTTTACCGTATTTAGTTACTTTTTTGGAAATTGCAATAATAATATACTTTGAAAGATCGTTCTTTTTCTTAATACATTAAACTTTTTCCCAATGGCAAAGTTTGATTAAATATAAACAATATATTAATTATTTTTAAACAAAACAAAAATTTAATCAATTTGAAAATATCCTGGGTATTGTTTTCTAAATCTATTATGAATCTGTCTATAGCAGCATAGACAACGTTATTATAAATGTGATATCGCGACAGATTATGTCCTCCAGTAGCCGCAACGTCCTCATCTACTCTCCCAACACAACACTACAGGTGTTCACCGGCCACTTAGAGTCCATGATATGCTACGCAGAGTGTGGTCACAGGTCCGTGACAGTCGACCCTTTCTCTGACCTCTCTCTCGACGTCGCGCAAGCTGGTCTCGACTCCCTGGACAGCTGTCTCAAGAGCTACGTACGACCGGAGAACATGGACGTATTGATGTGTGGACAGTGTGGTCAGGGGAGGTTGGCCACCAAAAAGTTCTCTCTGCTCAGACTACCCAGTGTTCTCTGCTTCCATCTCAAGGTGATAACAGCAGCAATAATTATTTGAAGATAAATTACTGTAAATTTATTTTAAAATATTTATTGTAAATAAACACATACAATGATTAAAGTTCATAATAATCTGCTGTTAATGCACTTGTATGACCCATCAGAAATATTTAATACGATGTAGAACAAAGGGGATACTGAAATAGGCAACCTTAAATTTATAAATAATTTAATTTGTCATAAAAATGTTTAAAGTGAATTAATAATAATAAATAAATTATACATTATTCAAATTGTACTTTTGTATAACCAGATAGTATCACCAACGGACATTAAACAGTGGCAAATTTAGAAAATATACCCATTATTAAAAGGCTATATTTATAATATTGAAATGTAACACTAACAAACATGTACATCATATTTTTTACGATAGCCTATATTGTGTTTACAATAGTTTCTTTGTATAATTGTATACAGCGCTTGCGGCTGATTTAACAGTTTAACTTTAGAAAATAATTTTGAACATAATAATTTTGTTCTTTTGCCGACTATAAATTTTCTGTTAGTTGTTATTAAAAAAGACTAGAGTAGCGTTCCTTTCTTTAAGAAAGTCTATTATAAAATGCTTTACATTAGTTATAAAATATATCATGGACTAAAACAAAAAAGTATATTCCCATAAATAATTTTCAATTTTATGTTTAGTATAATTATTATTTAAGTATATTATTCACACGCTTTTGCCCGATGGCAATATGCTATCGTTAAGTTCACCCAAATGAAAATAGCCCTCATGAACATATGCTCCACTGAAAATTTGTCCTGGTAGCTTCCACCTTCGTGACAATGCGCCCACAAAGAAATCACTTGAGGGCCGATTAGCTCTTGCGCAATTCGCTGCTGCGATAAAGTGACCAAATGACAGTCGTCCATACGGTATCGTTCATTTGACAATTCGACAATTTAGAATATAGAGGAATATATAGAAACTGGTGATAAGATACAGATAATCCTTTTCAAGTTTAATGCTTTTATAAATAAATTGGACATCTAAATAGTCAGATTATGAAATTATATATACATGTGTTAACAGAAAATCATTCAAAGCAACTGATTTGTATAGAACGAAGTGTTCTAGGTTCTATGATATGTATTTTTATTTTAATTGATTGAAAAGTTAATTGTCGGAATATTATCTTATTGATGTAGCAAAATGGTCATTATTAAGGCATCGTATTTTCTATGTTCAGCGATGCCAACATGACTTGAAGATCAATACGAAGATCAGCTTTCCCAGAGAACTTGATCTTGCTCCTTATTTATCTCAAGTCTGCGGAAATACTAGCGGTTGGGAGGATAGGTGAGTTTTACTGAATCTGGATGCCATTTTATATTTCAATTTGAATGCTTACAGGACTTTTTTTTTTAATTTTATTTTCAGAAATTAATTTTTCTACATCGGTCAAATTTTAAACTACACCTTAAATGCAACGACATGAACTTTGGTCATATTTCGGATTCCAAAATGTGATCTTTTCGTCGTTGTTTAGCCAAAATAACCCACAAATTACGTTTCAGTTTCGTATTTTCCCTGATGGTTTATTTAAAGTAAACATGTTATTCATATGCCATCGGCCTACTGCAAAATGCTAACTTTATTGTATTTAATTTGGGTGTTCCTAGCTGAAGAGAATTAATAAGTTCGAATCAACAATACTAGGCTCCTAAAAAGAATATAATTTAGTTAGTACTATAATGAATGTAACAGTTTGGTAACCTAAAGTTGAAAGACGGTGGTTTTAAACTTTATTATTGTTTTTTTGTCCGATGAATATTTCATTTCATTTTATTACAATAGTCAGGACAAGTGGATCTCTCTGCTCTCTTTAGATTTTTTTCTTTTGAGATGTAGTCCTTATTATTATTATATATTGGATATCTTTCCTTTGCAATTGAAGATTTTTCCTGTTGAAAACTTTCCCACTCAACAATCTTCTATCTTTTTTTGCTTTTCTTTCTTCCTACTGTTCACACCAACAGATTTTGTAAACTGTGTTAATATAGTAAGAGTCACCTGTTTTCTATCGCGTCTTCTCACTACTGCCTTTGCTATGAAGTCTGCTAACAGTTCTGGATTACCTTTCAGAACCTCGAAATTTATCACTTTCTCTTCGCTTTTTAATTATTATTGAAATTGGATTTGATTTGATTTGCCATATTATTATCTAAAATGGATAGCTATATATTATATGATATATTTTTATTATTTGAATTGGTCTTATCAATTATTTAAAAAGTATATTATCTAATAATATTTATAATTATTTTGAGTGATCGCGTGATGTATCAATAGTGCACCTTCCCTTCTACTTATATTTGACGAGAATAGCCTCTTCTCCCCCTCGCCGGCAATAGATACTCGCTCTACTCAGTGTTGAGTCACACTGGACAGACAAACTCGGGCCACTACACCTGCTACATCCGCAGTTCGCGACAATTGTGGTGCCTCTGTGATGATCAAAAGATTTTCCCAGTCTCGTTGGACGAGGTGCTGCAGACCGACGCCTACGTCCTCCTCTATCATAAGAACACACTGGCTTGTCGGTCCTCCCCGGGGCAGAAGACCGCTCAGGAGGGGATCGAGTGAGACGAGACATACTGGGACATGTGTGGTCATGCTGGGACATGCGTGGTCATGCAGGGACATGTGTGGTCATGCAGGTACATGTGTGGTCATGCTGGGACATGTGTGGTCATGCTGGGACATGTGTGGTCATGCTGGGACATGTGTGGTCATGCAGGGACATGTGTGTTCTTGCTGGGAAATTCATGGGTTTTTGGCCTCAAAGAATAGGGGAGGGTAAGGAAGGCTCACTTTTAATTGACTTTAACACCATTAGGCCCCTTATTAAGAACATTTAGACTGTAGGGAGGTGGATTACAATTTACTGTGCGTTTAAATATTGTTTATCAATTTAATACTTTTTGGCAACTCTATATGTATATATCGTGAAATCATTCAGACTTCAAATCAAATTAAAATATATCAGAGGCTCGTTATCTGCTTATTTGGGGACAGAGGGTGCTATTTACAATCATTAGATATACATATTAGACAAAGAAAAAACAATGTGTAACAAATCTTTTTATCTAATTTTTAGATCGTTAATATTGTTATAATAGTTGTCAGTAGGTGCCAATAAAATAATCTAAAATTGTTAGTTCATTTTGAATCTTATATTACGTCATCGTGTTCTTCAATCTATTCTACAAAAACATGTCCTTGTCGATTCAGCTATAAAATATTCAATACAAATTAAAGTATTCAATGATAAAAGAAAATGATTGCCAGATTGTTCGGAATTATTTTCAAACGTCGCAAGCATCTTACAGTATTAATTATGATAGAATATAAGGCATCATCAAATTATATTAATTCTGTAATAATTAAATATTTACATTATAGAATAAAGTTTCTGAAAAAAAGCTGAACATTCAGCTATATTTTGATTTTAATATTTTATCGAAAAATAGACTAACAAAACATTTAGTAAAACACACATTTCGATATGTTTTGAGAACACATAATTTGATTATCGCCAAATATAAAACAGTGAGCTTTCGTTACTATCCAGTATTCCTTTGAGTGGTTAACTGTTATTTAGGAATTAATAATATTTTGTCGTGATAAATAACTTTCAAGGTCTTTAAATAGAATTATATTTTCACATTTTTTAAAACATTATAAACCATTTACCAATAGTTCTCATTTTATATCCAATCATGAATCAATTGGAAAAGTCGCTTTTTAGTATTGTCTACTCATAAAGTCAATATTAAAGTTATATACGGCAGTTTCAAATCAACAAACTTATCTGTAACTCTGACTACATTCTTATTACTAGAACTTGATCTCTTTGCAATAGCATATTCTCTTTTAAACAAATCGAAGTGTATAGATAGAAAAATCAATTAATATTGGTTTGTAATTTTTTTTAAATTATCAAAAGATCTTGTAGAAGAGAGTTATAAGCTAGACTATGAGATTACATCGATAACAGATTAAAAATTCTCCATAAATGTGTTTGTAAATGCAATAGATTTGGAATGATTTAATCATGTGTGACGAAACCAGACATTCTGCAGAGATGGAAATAGCGCATTCTAATAATTAATCATAACTTATGTTGATAGAAGAATAGTGATACTGTCCCTTCCTTCTGCTACAAATAGATAGACTTCCAAAGAGGCCTGAAGTGGTGGGTGGTGTTAGAGTTAAGAGGCGTTGAACAGTGAAAACGTTTATCCTACGATTAGAAGATCATCTATTTTCAGAGGTGTAAATTCAATTGATTCATATTTGGATTAAAAGGGTTGTATTATTTGCTCATCTCTCAAACTTGTGTAATATTAATGTAATATACTGTTATGTACCTTATTTATGCTACACTAATTTTTATATACTTTAGCACATCTTCCATTTGGCGATCATACCATCGTTCGTTATAGTGTTCGTTTCAGAACTAATTCAGAACTCAGTGAATGGGGTTTAGTTGTTAATTGTATGTTCCCACGTAATGGAAGTATAAATACGAATGTCGATTGATTTCTCATTTGATAGAAAATTTGTTCTTTTATTTCAAGTATCAAAAGCTCTGATCTCTGTAAATTGATGGTCTCATTGGACTACTGACTATTTAGAGAATTCAACGAAGTGAAAAGAAAATACCAACCTGTAGATAAGTCTTTTCTTTTGCATTCAAATTTCTACTGATTATGAAGAAAATGTTTTGAAGTAGGTTAAGGTTTTCACATCGATATAATAATACATCACATCGATCTTTTTCATAATTATATTTATCATTACTTCCAAATCAATAGCGTGACATAGTTAATAGTCAATACTAGAAAATGAAGAGTACAGTATCACAAATTTTTAAATCGTTAGAATTAAAATATTTCTATATAATGTTTCTTTTATTCTTTTATGTATATTTCTCGACTTTGTTATCTTGATTACCAGTTAAAACCTTCAGTCAATGAAATATTATTTATTCTATTACTAGTTTTACATTTTAAACTATATTTTTGTTATTTTTAAAGTTATGGATGACTTATCGACGGAACACTGTAAATATATATTTTTTAAATTGTTGATAACATATTATAAATAGAGGATGTTATTTTTCTCAATTTTCAAGCTACAATTGTCAGATTTGATTATACGAACTTACTTATTAGAAATAATATGATAATAGATACTCAGTCTGCTACATTGTAAGTTTTCTTTATATTATATTATCAGCTTTGTTGATGCATATAATACTATAAAACATTCCATATATCAAACAAATTTTCAATTACATATTTTTGTTTTTATGGTTAAGACTGCCCTTGACAACCGATATATCCGGTATTTTCTATATGATCTAAATCAGGTTACTGAAAACTTAACTGGTCTCTTTTGTACAATAAATCATACTGTGTACGCCAGCAATACTTTCACTATTCTTATATTGTACCTATTTCAATCACAGGAAGATCATGTGCTACTGGATTGGAAGAATACAATTAGAAATAGTCAGTCTATATAGTATAATGTATATAAAACCGTCCCTGTATTGCTTCTGGCAATTTCATATACTGACATGATTGTGTGCTATTTTGTACTACATATTGTGAAGGAGTAACCTAATAGTATATATATATATTTACATATTGTATATTGCTTCTTGTTTGTTAATATCAACTCTTTGATACTGTCGTCATAGGATGCTTCCTTAGATTCAAACTCTGAAGGCAATTTAAATTATAAGCTATGCTTTCAAATGTTTGCATTTAAATTCATTGGTATAGATGATAATACCTTTCTTCTATTTATTCGATTTTTGTATTATTAAAGTGTGTATTTATTCTTGTTTTGCAGAAAAGTGTCTGTATCTTACAAATGCTTGAAACACGCTTAAATGTTAAATGTAAATATATCGTAAATCGCATCTGTGAAACATATTACGTTTCCTCCACCCCCCCCCCCCCCCTTCTGTTATAAGTATTGTGTTCCTTTTATAATTGGGTCATTTCAATTCCATATAGTTTCCACAAAGCTGCGAAGGTATCGAATCTGAACATTGTTGCAATAGTATCCTTGTATATATCGCCATGTATTGTGTATTTTAGTATGACATCTGGTTTTGCTATTATACATTTAGTATTGTATTGAGAACTCCAGCTGTGATGTGCCAATGTGCATTTCTTATATATAATGTTATCTAAATAATATTTTGCATTAAAATGCTTTGCTTACTTTAAATATTTGTTTTTTTTCGAGGTTGAGCCGCCTCGCATTCAATACTTTGTCAGGGCAAATAAAAAATTAACAAATATAAACTAATCAGATGCAATTAAGTAAATATTTATGATTGCTGTTCTCATTATAATAGCTTATAAAATCATATTCATTATTAAAGAGTATTTATTTAAATTTTGTAACAATTGACTTCTCAATTGACTGTAAGAAGGGTATATAACAAACAAATTTGTGAATGTTATTGAATACTATTTGGATCCTCATGTTGTGAAGTCTTTGGGCGTAGTGGATGTAAAGTGGCATACATGTTGGTTACTACTACATTATGAAAATAATAAATTAGAAATTCGTTACGGTACAATTATAGACGACAGTTAATTTCTTAACATATTTTGTTGAATTCATATATTTTTATAGCCTATTAAAATGTATATTAAAACTAATGGGCGGTAGCACTCTAGTGTCATACATGAATTAGATATATTATTTAGTGCACTCTACAGTGCTTTAACGGATATATGTACATTTATTGCGATAATGCATATTCTGGAAATGTTATACAATACTAAAAACAGGTACTAATAATATTATTTATTTACGGTTGACTTCCCCATAATCGTTAAATGAATTATTTACATGTATTCAAAGTTTATTAAATAAGAAGTATTATAATAAGGATAAATAGTAGCAAAATGTACCATATTTCCCCATTTGTCTTATTTCAAAATAAGTCATAAAAATTCTATTTATAAAAATCTTACCTCAGAGTCAAAAAAGGTCACAATCCAACTTTTGTAAAACTTTTCTATACATTTACTATACAATTTATTGGTTTGTAATAATTTTGATGCCATATTTTTTGTATATAACTGATCTTTTAATTCCAATTGCTTTTGCCTCCATAGATGTTTTTAGTTGTACATAATTGTTCCAACCGCAGTGTGTTTGTGTTGGTAATAAGAACGTGCTGTTTTATCAATGTGTTATTTTTGGGACTTAACAAAAATTTGTTATATATTTATTATAATTTCGATAAATAAATAAATTTAATAAAATATTTTAATGGGCCTCAGATTTCTTTTCAAAACAAATTGATCTGTGTTACAGAAGAATCAATATAATTTAAATGCGTGGTGCCTCCATTTTGCAGTATCCCGATGAATATAATAATAATATATTAATATGAATACTTAAATATACTGGCAATCCTATCTCAAACTTCGCTACAATTAATGGAAATTAAATAACAAATGTATACTTTTATTTTTTTTAAATACGATTTCGGTTCGTTTAACTATTAGCATTACCAAATAATTATCGATATTTTAGTAGAAATATAGTACATATGTATATCTAATAAAAATATAAACACCGTATCAGCCAGTAGATCGAAGCGAGTCAAGGTCTAGTTTTTTTCCTCGACCAGTGGTTGAAACCCGCGGTTGCAAAAAAACTCGACCGGAGGTACATAATTTATGTGGAGAGATCGACGCAGGTTTTCCTAGACTTGCGTTTTTTTATAAAGTAGGTTATCATATTAGCAACGCCAATCAAATTCATTGGAATTACTCGAACAGCTGTACGTATCACTAGTATACAAACTTTGGATTATTCGAATATTAATAGATGCTCTTAAATTATGTTTACCGAAGAGCATAAGAACGCTTTGTTAAATTTAATAGAAGAAAATTATCAAATTATAGAATCTAAAATTAACACTGTCGACTCTAATATAAAGAAAAAGAAATGTTGGGAAGAAATTTGTAAGCAATTTAACAGGGAATATCCTGTGCTTAATTTAAAAACGCATCAATTGAAGGATGTGTACAAACGTATGAAGATGGTGGCGAGGAAGAACGCAACAACGAGGAAGAAGGAAATGAGGAAGACTGGAGGAGGAGCAAGCGCTACAGGATCTGCTATTGATGAGCGACTTGAGAGGATCGTTCCATCGTTAACGGCCGAGATTGTCAATCGATACGACGACGACGCGGAAGACGTCGAGATAAGCGAACCAGATGAAGCCGAGGAGAGCAAGATTGTCGAGGAAAATCATTCATGTCATGAGCCGCAATACTCAAAATAATGCAAACTGAAATGACTTATTAGTAGGTAGTATTATAAAGCCTAGTCGAAACCTCGGGAAAAAAACTTGAACCGATGTATTTATTACCCAATTTCCGAGTTTTTTTATTAACTT
>JAUZND010054953.1:0-18930 GCA_034780555.1 Coelogynopora nodosa | reverse complement strand
CAACCCCCCCCCAAACACTTTTTTTTTATTAATTTCGGTGATTTTCGAGACAACTAGTGCAATAAACAAGTCTTATTATTTAATTATGTTATTTTTGTCAGTGAAAAATTATGTTGCTGAATGATCTTCTTAACGCCGCTAATGATAAGGAATACAAATTATGGAATGGACAAAGGTGGAATGCTTTGTCTGCTGGTAAAGTTTTCCCCGCGACCGGGGAAAGCCTGCAAACTGCTTAAGCCACCGGGAAAACCTGTAAAATTGGGAATTTGGTGAAGTCTTCTATTACCTTATAATAAATGTGACTTTTGTCATTTTCAAGTAACATAGCTTTTTTTCGCATAATCGTGTATTATATTATGATTAACTTCTTTTACGCTGAGCACAGCCATTATGACTGCAGGGAATTAAGCAACCCTGGTTTGCTGAGCTGTCATTAGGTAGTTTTTTTTTTACTAGACTTGGTAGAGAAAGTAAAGTAGAAAAAGTTAGCCTGGAAAAACCGGGAATTCAATTGTGATAATAGCGCGGACACCCTGCGAGATTGGCCAATCAAATGGCCACATCGAAGTTCAGCCTTAACCATCAGTGACTTTTGTATTTTGGGCTATTAATAATAAGTCTGCAATCATTACTATCTACGAGATTAGCCAAGATCCTTTGTTTTCATGCTCGTAATAAATTCACTCATCTAATAATAGTGAGTCCCGCTTCCACCCAATTGCAGGTCGAGTTCATCACAACATTCGGCGACGACACCGCCGATGACGCCGCCCCCCTCATTGGCGCTAACAATGGCAGGTTCACCGCTTCTGCTCCCGCCCTGGCAATGGCCGCTATGGCGCCAGGCGTAGCCGCGGAGATTGGGCCCAGCCTGCCGCCGCATCTGTTGCGTCGAATTCAGGACAGGTAACATTCCGGAAAATGCGGTGCAAAAATCTCGATACCTGAAGCTGGTGGCATTCAAAATATGTTTAGAGCAATAAATAAAGTTTCAACAATACGATATTACTTTAAAATATATATTATTAATATATATTATTATAACTTAATTAATAACTGAAGTGATTTTAAGAGTTTTTTAAATTACTTCAAACTCGTTAACAACAAATTATTTTCGAATTTTACCTTAAATTTATCAAAGTTTGTCATAAAGATAACCAAATCAATCGATTAAAAAATATTGATTAATTATTATGGAAATCAATAGAATATCATTATAATGTTATGAGTTCTTTACATTGAGAGCCAAACCTGTATCACGATTTATGGGTTCTTGTGGTATACTGTTATAATGTCCACCAATGCCAGCTTTATTTTATAATTCTCAATTTGTATGGACTTTAATATTATTGATTACTGAACTTACGGGAAAAAGGAACGAACCGTAGTAAAATAAATTGGTGTCCATTTTTACCACGACAGCGAGAAGAAGGGAAAGCCCACTGCTATTCGAGCTGCTGTAGAACCCGTGTCTACGGTTCCCAGGAAGAGAACCCCCCCGTCGCGGACTTCCGAGGGAGCTTCTGATCATGAACGGTCGGTAAATTGGAGCCCTTTTTCGGTGTCTGTATCTCCCGCCTACATGCGTCTGATCTGAGAGCGCTGATGATCGATTTCAGGGTTTAGATATTAATATAATTAATGTTGTTGAATTGGGTAGATCGGTTTGTTATCGATTCAACAGTAAAAATTGATAAATATTATCCACAAAAATAGCCAAGTTTACTACCTATTTATGAATTTTCTAAATACTTTTCATGAATTGCTAAAAATGTCTAAACAATTACAAAATACATATCATTGATTTCTGACTGCCTATTTACAATTTCTAAATACCTATTCACAAATTCTATATACTTGTAAAAGTTTCTAAATAACTATTAATATTTTTGCTAACTGCCTAGGCTAAATGCATTATTTGCTAAATGCTTAGTAACTGTTTCTAAATGCTTAGTAACAGTTGCTAAATGCTTAGTAACATTTGCTAAATGCTTAGTAACAGTTGCTAAATGCTTAGTAACAGTTGCTAAATGCTTAGTAACAGTTGCTAAATGCTTAGTAACATTTGCTAAATGCTTAGTAACAGTTGCTAATAATATGCCTATTAATAGTTCCTAAATACTTAGTAAAAGTTTCTAAAAAAATATTATTATTGATTATTTTTATTGATTTAATCTATAAATTTCTTACTTTTAGTTTAGTTATATAAACTTAAAGACAATTTTTCCAGTTGGAGTCTCAAGAGAATTAATTAATTGAATACAATACGTAACTTATGAGGGTTCGTGACTCTCTAATGTCGTCGACGGAAATTCTCGCCTCTGAAATCACAACTTCACGAAGCCCACTGGCATAAATTTAATTTAATAAAAATGATATTTATATATATATATATTATTGGCATAAATTTCAAATCACATATTTTAGTTTGTTTTTATAAATTTAATTATTATATAATAGTTATTTTTGGTACACTTTGTATGTAATTATAAAGATAATTGGTAATTTGTAATCAATTTTAGTCCACTCCAGGGTAAGACAGTAAACTACGTCTTAGTAGGATGTATAAATATTAATTTTAGGTTTCATTATTTAATCTATATTATTTTTTCTTTAAGCAGAAAAGGGTTATTAATTTTTACTTACTAAAAAATTGAGATCATATTTGCCTCTTGTTGCTATTTTAAAATATACCTGACTGGAACATTTTCTGTGTTTTGATTTGTTATACTTTTTTTACGGTTTAGTAATGATAATATTTAATAAACATACTTTATTTTTTAAATTAACTGTGTGAGCATCCTGCAACTTTATTTTGAATTTGATAACTTGATGCTTATTTATAATAATGTAGCAATTTTTAAACGAATCGATATATTGATCTACTATCTGATAACGTAATTACCGTCCTGGCATGTTAATGGATTAGTTTATTGATTTTCATTGATATTATTTATAATTGATTTTTATTTATTTTCTTATGTTCGTAATTTTTGACAAATTCTGTAGCAATCATGTTATGTAGTACTGTATGTAAGTGCTTCTTCTCCTAACACCAGCCCATTTGTATGTTTGACTTTGTGTGTCTGCTGTATGTGTGTGTGTCCCACAATACAGACGTCGACGTGGCAGTCCCCCTTCCAGCTCCCGGCCGCCACCCTCCTCCAGACTGCAGCACCACGGGGGGAGCTACTCTTCCTCCACCACCGGCGCTGGTGCTAGTTGGTCCTCCTCATCCCGGTATCGGGAGCGCCAGGCCAGCCCCCCTAGCAGCGCCAGGTGAGAAGGGGGTACCGCTCCTTGTCTATGTTTGCTAAGTGAATATATGTTTAGTTATCCTCTGCTTTTAGATCTTCGAAAATAAACAACACAGTTTGTTTGCCTTTTGTATGTTTGTTTCATGTATGTTTCATTGCATTAATTTTAATAAATAATTACATAACTATATTTTAATGTACTCTAATATACTTGAAACTACTCGTGACATACTCTAATAATATGGTTAAAAATACTCGTGACATACTCTAATATGGTTAAAAATACTCGTGACATACTCTAATATACTTGAAAATGCTTGTGACATACTCTAATATACTTGAAAATACTCGTGACATACTCTACTAAATCTCTTTTGCCCCCCCCCCCCCACTGAGCAGACGCCGCTATCGATCTCGGAGTCGCACCCGGTCTCCCCCTCCCTCCTCTTCCTCCCACTATCGGCGGGGGGGCAACAGCAGGGGGGACACCACCACAGGCGGCAGTAGCAGCTACCACAATCATCATGGCGACGAGAGGCGCTCGACCAGACGCGATGAGAGAGACACGAGGGACTATCGGGGCGGTAATTCACGGAGGAGGAGTCGATCGTCCTCCTTTTCTCCCCGTGGGGGTACAGGGGCTGCCAAACAACGGGCGGTGGCTGCTGGGGGGAACACCGGGTGGGTTGAGGGAGGGAGTGGGGTCATTGAGTTTGTGGGTTTATATTCCACTTTATCGATTTTGTTCATTTTAATTGCGTATCTTCACAGTGAAATGTAAACAGCTTATTTGATGAAAATGATGGTTTAGTCCTTAAAAATGATATTTCTGGATACTTGTTCTACCATTTCCGAATAATTTAAAAAAATACCTTTTTTTGATGTTCTGAATATAATGCAGATTGTCACTTTGTGAACAGGTTTATAGAAATATTCTGTTACCTATTAAAAATTATATTTTGTAGCTTTCCATCTGGACCTTTATTAATTTCAATTTCTATAGAATTCATTGGGCAGTGATCAAATAATTCGTACTTTATAAATAATATATTCACATAAAAATTGCATTTCACTATTGTCAACGTCAATTATTTCTTTACTTATGCGAAAATGAATTCGTTTATATTTTAAGCCGTATCTATTTTAGTCAAAAGGAAGATACTGCCAAACAGGAAGCGGTCCCTATCAAACGGTACTACCGGCCTGAGTTGGAAAAGGACGAGTCAAGTCTGTCGGAGGCTGACAGTGAAGAAGACGCCCAGGAGAAGTAAGAGAATGATCAAGATATTATCGTGTTTTTAATTTATACTACTTTCGATGATTTAGAAGTAGTATTTTGTTTTACTTTTTTTTTATCAATAAATGTTTTCTTCTCGTATTTGTAATATAATTATAATTGAAGACAATTCCAGCAACTATTATCTTGTTGCTGTCTGTTTCTTATTTTATTGTTAATTTAACTATAACTCGAATTTTAATTTAAGCTGTTTTCATATAAGATAATATGTTTAAAATTATATTGTACCTTTCATTATGTTTTATATTTAATAATCTTGCTTTTCATTCTTATTGACAAAGACAGGAGAACTGTTTCAACAGAAAGGTTGGTCTGCTTATTTTGGAAAACTCTAGGTTAAAAATCTTAATATATTATTATGTGAGACATAAACATGATACGTTATAAATTACACGGTTTAGTAATTCATTACTTTTGTTGTCTACTTTAAATTTCAACATCTAAATGGTTAATATATTTATTTATTCTTTATTTAGTATTATGTATTATTGTATTAGCTAGAAATACCACGGCGTGATTTAACACCGTTTCACACTATTTAAAAGATTAATTTTCATTTATTATACAGTATGTATTTTTTTGTTTATGTCCATTTTGTGAGAGTTGAAGCGAATTTTTAAAATAATTTTCTTATTTAATCAAAAATAGTCTCCGAAACTGCACTTTGAGTTGTACATTGTACATACAGTATAACCATTTGAATCGTCTAAGCTGTTATCAATTTCTCTCTCTCTCTTTCTCCCCCTGCAAACAACATTCAGGTCCCCTGCAGACAGTTCAACATCTATACCGATGCCCGCTAACCCAAGCTCCCTTTTCGTTGGTAAGAAGACAAGCGGCGACACAGGAAATATGGCTACCGCCGTTACCACCTCCAATTTCGCCCCTACTACCACCCCATCCACATCCACTTCTTCGATGTCATTGCCTCAAGTCAGTAGTGTGTTTTGTCTTTTTCATCTCTACCATTTATCGCTTCGAGAGCTCCTTCTTTCTCTCTCACCCTCTCTCTCAATTTATTGATTGATGACCTGGCTAAAAGGCTGTCTCAGCACTGTCTGCGTACACAATATTTTTTATTTTGACAAATATTCACTATTTCGTATAGTATACTACTCAGTAGTAGTGAATCTCTTGTTACCTCAATTTTGTCTACGGAATTTTGAACAAAAACAGATTTACCACTGTGAAAATCACTTTTGTTGTAAAAAATGTTGGTAATAATAATCCTTTTCAGGCGCTATAAAATTATATCAATAGTAGTGAATCTTCTCTTCTAGTTGTAAACTGTATTTTATCCCTTTTTCAGGGCTCCCTTTCCGCTTCCACTGGCTTGCTTGGTTCCACCAAGTTGACGCCCCAAGAATTGATGCAACGTAAAATGCAGCTGGCGTTTAATAGAGCGCGTAAGTCAACATAATTATCATATTATAGAGTATGACTAATGCATAGTTGGGATAATACTTTGCTATAATTTGAGGTTTAATTGAAACCTTTATCTAATATACAGAAGTCGATACTAAAAAAACGTAAATTTGTAGATGGCGTTGGACAAATTGAACATTTTTTGACGTAAATACGGCCGCGATATCTTGTATTCTAGGATAGTTAGTGACATTTGCTTGATAAATTTTGTCATCTGATTCTAAAATTGTACTTTCACAGATTTATTGTTTTAATATTGTCGTCATCTCCGCATTTTATTTCATATCTGATAATATATTATGATATTATCACTATATGGTACGTTTCAATATTTTTTACACTATTTCTTAATCTCGTCGTTAGTTAGTATTCTCCTCTTTCTCTGGTACAATTTCTGGTATCTCTCTCTCTGTCTCTATATTCTATCCTTTTAAAAGTTGTAGTGTGGGACTCTTTGTGGTATTTTTGTAGTAGTATATTGAAGTAGTGTATTGAATTTTAAGTATGTTAATTTAATTAAAAATAGAGTTTAGATTTCAGGTATGATGTAGTATTTCTAAGAAGTGCTTATTAACAAATAATGTACTCATTATTTGTGTGAATATCTTAAATGTATGTATGCCTCTAATACAAGAAGGTCATAACTAATAATTGTAGTTCTCTGTGTATTTTCATTTTTTGATATATCAAGAAAAGTCAAAAGTAGACATGTTGTCTCAATACACTCTAGCTATCTTAATTGTAATAAATATATGAATAAGTTACATTTTAGTTATTCCTCTATAAAATAATATTACTCAGTGGTCTACGAAAATCCATTTCCGTATCCTTCAACGGTGCAAAATTGTTAGAAAACAGTTTCATCACTCCGGAGTTGTTGCATTTTGTCATCTCTTTGGACTCCTCCCAGCATCTCCTTGATTATAGAGTAGACCAACCAGCTAACGAGGCGGAGGTCATTAGTCAAGAAGTCCGCCTGCTTACCTCAGCTCCCCCCTATTAATATATTATATACAATCGGCCGTATATATTCGGCGCGAGAGAAAGAGAGAGGGGTCATTCTGACAGAACGACAGTTTGACTGATAGCCTGCCTCTCTCTCCTGACTTAAGACTTGACGGATCACTTTTCAAACCATCCATCCATCCAGGCTTGACGAGTCGAATGAATTTGTCATCCGAATCCTGTATCCTTCTCTTCGGAAACTGTGGTTTACTTGCTACATACAGCAGTGTGTTTGGACACAGTTTTGGAGAAAGAGTAACGACCTGAGATTCACGAATTCTGGCAGAATTGATCCGTTTATCGGGCTATCTACCATCCATCTATCCATCATTGTCCGTTTTTTACCCCCCTCCCCCCCCCTGCCTGTCAGTTTCGTTTTTCTCGATTTCAGTTTATTTTCGAAGGGAAGGTGGGGGGGAAATAGGGGTCCGGAACTTTGGGGCTATTTGATATTATTAATGTCGTGTGCATCACTTGTATGTATCATGTTATTTATTCTTGTTTATCCTAAGTAATGGAGATTAATTAGGAGAAAGAAACGGACATTGAATTTCATTGTAAACCGTTGTGTCATTCTGTATCCTGTTCTGTTAAATTTTCAATCTAAAAAGGAGTTTTTGTCATTTTTGAAGTATTGTTTTTGCAAAAAGCGCACAACCATGGTTTTCTACGTCAACTTGCTCCAGTCTAGTAAAGAACAGTAGCACACCATTGTCTCAAGTTTCTCGTAAAGACATAAACTAGACTAGAACACAATGCCAGCTAATAATTTGTAAACTGACTGACATTATTATTATAGGTGCCACTATATGCGTTCCTCAGCCGGTTCCAATCGGTGTCGTATCCAGAATGTAGAGAGTACCGCAGGCCTGACCCCGGTCTGCTGGTCGCTCACCTCTTTTTCTTTGAACTCGAGAAGAGGTTCGGTATGTGGTGTAGGCCTATAGGTATACTGTGTGATACCAGCCAACCAGTTTCTGACCCGTTGTCCCTGGAACTGGGTTGCACCTCGATTTCGTTGGATCTCCGCATCGATGCACTCTTCGCACGAAGAAAATACAGGAAATGCATTTATGCCGCCTGCTTCGAAATCGACTCGATAAAGTGACTAAACCAGATCTCCTACCAGTTTATGTCGGTGTCTGATGATGTTGTTATTATTATTATTATTGAATGTCGTTAGGTGCAGAATTGCGTGCGCAATTAATTGAGTTTCTCTTAAGACTTAAGTGAATGAATGATTGTGCGAATTTAAGACTTATCAATGATTAATTTGGTTGGGTTGGACCCTCCATCTGTCTTCCCCACTTTTGTATATACTATAATATGTTCCATAAAAACTGTTGAGAAATAGAATACCAATTATGTAATTGAGGAGAATTCCGGTTTTTCACGGATCATTACACCATTCCAGGACAATTCATATCGCACAATATACAAGATTATAATCGTAGTATAAAATATAATAGCCAAGAAAACACCGCAGAAAGGGATGTAATACATTTCATTTCTTCAGCCGGAAAGTAAGACAAGAAATACATTTACGTAATGGCGACATTTGCCTTTTCACTCAGCGGCTCTATAATCATACCCCAGCCACCCCCCCCCCATCTTCTCATCCAAGCAAACCTCGAAAACTTTTTTTCCCGTTGAGCAGCAGAAGAAGATCAAGCGGTGAGGTGAGGCGGGTATAGGTTAGGTAAGACTTTAGTAAGTAAAAATGGCCAACTGTTGAGGAGAAAACTAGATTTAGAGAGAGAGAGAGAAAAAGTAAACTCGCGATGGAACACACGAAACTGTGTGGAGGCGAATTCAGAACTGAAGCAAATGGAGGAGGAAATGGGAGGTGGGATACTCTACCTTAATTACAGATGAATTAGAGCAGAGGAAAAAAACAGATTTAAAAAACACAACTCTACACATATACATGGCATTAATACATGGGAGAAAGGGAGCATTATGTTCTAATGTGATGTACAGAAGAAAAAAAGTGTCCTGCTCACTTGTCCCGAGTTCCTTGTCGTCTTCATCAATTCGTGATGTTGGAAGCCCTCTTTCTCTCTCTCTCTCTCTCTCTCTCTCTCTCTCTCTCTCTCTCTGTCTCTCCGGCAGAACATAATATTCTGTCTGTCTGGAACTACCTTAAGTAGGTAAGTAATATTAAAATGATCTTGCAAGACACTACCACCTTGTGTATATTATATGTTATAGTCTCACAGAAAGAGAGCCTCAATATTCTTCACAGAATAATCCTCTCAAGTAGCCTGACAGTTTTTGCCTCCTCTCTCTCTCTCTCTCTCTCTTTCCTCTCTCGCGCGCGCTAGTTAGCTCTTTTCCGCTTTTTCTTCAACTAATACATTTCTCATTTATGCACGGACAAGAAGAACATCTCGAGTGTGTCGATATAAAAACGACCACCAGTGAACCGCTTCATATAATCTCGAGGCCTGAAAATTGATACGAAACTACTTTTTTCGTCAATCCCTTCTATTCTTTTCCCATTCCCCTCTTCACCCTTCTCTCTCTCTCTCTCTGCCTCTCTGCTTCGCTGGTGTAATATTTAAAAATTAAAATGTTGAACTTCCGTCGTGTTTCTCGAGCTCTTTAATTAAAAAGCGGTCTCGTTCGTCGTACACAATAAATTAGCCCGACAAGTTGCTCGGGGTGCGAAAAAGACGCGGTGCCCCTGTGGTGCGGTCCATACCGACCGACCGTCCAAATCAAACCCAGAAGGACATGTTCACATGCTCCGATGAAAGTGAGACCCAATCTGCCTCCTGGTGTCAGTTTTCTATCCTTTCTCTCTCTCTCTCTGACTTTGATTGTGTGCTCAACAAATGGGCAAACAAAAGAGTGATGGAACCACTAAGTTCCCGACTTCTCTCTCTCTCCACGCGGTGGTGTGTTCGTGCGTGGTGGTTGATATTTGGTCAGAACGTGCGATGCACAAACATGGCGGGGAACATGGAGCGAGGGAAAGTGGCGAGATATTGAACCTGTCCCTCCTGTCAAATACCTTTTTCGACTGTATGCGCAGTCGCTAATTAAGAGAGAACTGAAAGCGGCCATTATGCCGGGGTGTCAGCTATATGGGGTGCGGTTGTTGCAACTTTTTTGTAATTATACGTGATTCAGAGATAAACAATACTCTGTGTAGTATATGTGTTTTTTTTTATTATGGTGTTGTTGAATGAAAGGTGTACAAGACAGACGTGAGGCTGATGAGGGATATTATGAAAGACTGGCAGGCGAAATAGATAGTATTGTTCAAGAAATATTTGTGAAAATGTAGACTATATAGTTTTTTATAATTCTGGTATAGTGCTGTTTAAAAATAAAGTATATTAAATCGAATATAATATCGTGAATTTCTCTTATTTCCTCATTGAATAATATAATTTAAGGTTTTTCTTGCTCCAAACAATATAAAGGAATTCCTACAACTAACAATCGCCTATTGAAATCCGAAGAATAAACGACCTAAAGAATAGGCGTAACCGCACCGGGACACAGATTCATCCAAAGGGCACGCAATTAACCAACCCAGAGACAATGACTACAACTATATAGTCGAGATGACAATAATAATAATAACAGGCTGAAGGTTCCAGTGCTTCCGTCCTCCTTCGACTAGTCATCGTTTGCTTCGAATGTCACGAACACAACAGCGAATTACTCTTTGATGTTATAACTGTATATTATTATTGAAATAAGAGGAGGAGCGGTGTTAAAATAAGTATTGAGGATAAAAATGAATTACATTATATTATGACCAGCGCCGCAGTTTGATTCATTTACATTGTTTCTCTAATTTGAACATGTTCTGCAAACTATATAATGAGTAAATTTTGTTTTTAAAACAGCTGTAGTTTTTCCACTTCAATGTCTTTGTCCAATTTCACAGAAATTCGCCTAGAAGTTGACAGTTTCGTGATGCTAAAATGTTCTCTAATATTATGAAAACGGGTTATGTCTTTTGCCAGTCCATACTCATACTTGACCTATATTATGGCAACCCTTTATACAAATATAAAATTGATTGGAATTGATTTTGTCTCCCATCAAGCTATAATAGTTTACCTTTTCTCTCTCTCTCTCTCGGCTCATAAACTTCTCCGAAAGTTCTCACACACTTATCGCCTCAAAATGGAACTAATTAAAGATCGCTTTGGTCAACCCGCTCTCCCCTCCCATCCCCTTAAACACCAAACATGCAGCAGTCAGGATACTCCCAACATTTAGTCAGAGAGATGTTTTGTTTTCGTTCCATTTGGTTTTTTCCCCCTCAGATCAAGGGGAGGTGATTAGGAATCCCAGCAGATCGTATTGTTGTTTTGTTAATCGGTTTTATTAATTTTCGCCGAGCAGCAAGCGGGAGTGCGAGAATGGGAGAGACTAGCCCTCCTCAACAACAAACTGGGCAGAAATCCGTTCACAAGAAAGAAGAAGCAGCAGGCCTACACTAATGATTTGCCTTGATTGAGTTGGGAATGGACTCTCTCTTTCTCTCTCTCTCTCTCTCTCCCCTAGGATTTTAATGGTGAGCAAGTGGTGTGATGCTAGAGCATGCTGTTAGGTCGGAGGAGTGTGTATTGGGCTTTTAGGGGGCACTTTGCGGCGATTACTGTATTACTATCCATCACTGTCTGATGATCCCTTTTCTGAAGCCTATATGGATGATGGTGGTGGTGGTGGTGGTTTTTCTTTTTTTTATTATTGTTGATTGTCGATAAATTATTTGGACGTAAAAAATGCCCCCTCCCCTACCTATCTCTCTTACCTCAAACGTTGGTTGGGACTTGGGAGAGCTGTTAGATTACATGGTGAATGATAATATCTGTGTGCTGAATTTGTCAGAAATTTACTCAATTTTTTTTAATGAAAAGCTCGATTCCTCCCCTCTACTTTTTTTTGCCAACTTTTTATTTTTTCTTCAGTGTGTTTTAGCAGTATATGGTTGTTATTGACACAAAAATGTTTGACAAAAATTATGGTATTAATCCTCTGTTGCAACATGATTATAATATAGAAATGCTGAGAATATAGATTTATTTAATATATTTATTAACAACGCTACACATACATAATTATATATTAAAATTGCACTAACTAGAAATCTCCTTTTGGTGTTATTTGCCACAGTGGCTCATCCATTTCAAGTGGTCATTATGCCTTGCATAATATACAAAATACAACACTGACTGGTATAAATGTAATGACAGCCTTATTTCTACATTTCATTTTAATACTTTTCTAAACTCGTATGAGGTCTATAATATGCTATTTTATCATCTTGATCAGTAGTTATTGAATAGAAGAAGTGTGACGGTAGCGCGCTATCAAACCGGTTAAACACACCGCTGAGGGTCCTAAGTCCCGCACCTTGTTAAGTTTCTACTGTATCTCTTTAAGTCAGCTTCTACTTTTGGTCCGTTTTAGTTTTGTGTCCTGGATAGCTTTAGTTAACATATAACCACTACAGGCATGACTTAACATTCCTCTCATTTCCTAGGCCTGTGTTATAAGTACAAGTATAACTTGGTGGAATTCCTTCATTATTCTTTCTTGAGTTTTTTCTAGGAAGTTATACTCTTGTTATTTCCAATTATACAATTTCCTCTCCTTTTTCTTGTGTGTATCTTCTTTGTCGGTTTTCTTTGTTATATAGTTACCCTTTCTTCTGATTTATATTTTATTATTTTTGATTTATCACTTTTCTTTCTGTTTGGTGAGAACTCATTTTGCCTGATGGTTCCAATCAATATTATTCCATTAGAACTAAAATATTATGTTGTCTGTAATTGAACTGAAATACGAAGCACCCACCCTATTGTTATTCCACACAGTTTATTCACCAATATTTTGATCCGGCTTTGTGTGCCGTGTATATTATAACATATTCGACACACAAAAGACCGATCTCTGCGCATTATACGACCTTATTTATGAACAGGATGCACCTACAATACACCCAACAATGTACGCATTACTTTCTCACTATATTATCGTGGGCCACATTATTGTGAGCGTACTTGCAGTGGACAGTATGATTGTAATATAGCATATTATAACTCTTGTTGGTTGCTGCTGTTGTTGTTGTTGTTTTTTGTAGATTTTTCGGTAAAGTTTTGGGTGTCGGCTAGGGTTTCAGTAGACTGTTTGCACGGAGAGGGAGGGAGGGAGGTGTCGACCGACGAGCCACTTCCAGAACGTTACTGTGCCCGTGCTTGGACAGCGTGGTGAACTGAACCAGTTTGCGTGAACTGGTTTTGATCATCGCGCGCACTTTTTATTGCGTTTTTTGTAGCTGACGTTTATTAATTTAGCTGTATGACACATTAATTCAGTGCATAAACCGGCACCAAATGCGGAAAAACTGTAACGGAATTATGAGCGGTGTATAAGGGGGTATGGTTTACTGTTTTCTGCTGATCGTTTCAGTTTCCTATATAATTATTAAATTATGTGATGATACTATTATAGTAGCAGTATATATTAACATTGTTGGTGAATAAATTGATGTGTTTTTTTTTTTAGAAAAATGCAGACTACTTATTTTATAGTTGGAATATGTATTGCATATTGTTTTATGTGCAATTCAATACAATATAATTATTATCTATAAAATTGTGACCTTACACCTGCTTATATTTTGAGAGATATATACTTGAAAGATGTAAACAACTTCAATGGAATGTTCTTGTTAGTGGATGAAAACAATGGGACTGTGATCATTATAGGAACATCATTTAGTATGTTGTTGGATTTTTAATCATCACTTGAAAAAATAATATACATAGTTTATAATAAATTTATTAAATTACAAGTTCATACAGTTCTGCTTTTGTATTGATTATATAAATTTGTTTCCTAAGACATGTCATATTTTATTCTACATAATAAATTATTTAATTGTTTTGGTCATATCTCTTTTATACTATATAACCTGTCTCTCTCTATTTATCCTTAAATCAAAAAAAGTTTCGATTCAATAGTAATATACACTGCTGAAAGTTATATTATAGTGTAAACGTGTGCCTATATCCATAGTATTTGCTTTTGTACTGATTGAGCCTTATAAATTCTCCAGGTGAGTGAGTTTTAGATATTATTATGCTGCATTTAAGACGCCAGAGTTCAGTGTAGAGATCCACGGTATATAACGATAAATATTTAAATATGTATTCAAAACACGAATTATTTAGCAGGCTACTTTTAATATTGATTAAAAATCGATAAATATTTAACTATGATTTCAAAACACGAATTATTCAGTAGGCTATTTTTAAAATTGATTAAAAATCGATAACTATTTAAATATGAATTCAAAACACGAATTTTCACTGTGTGTATATGTATATTCAATAAAATTGACGGCTGATGTTTTAAGAACTACTATTGGAAATCGATAATTTGCCTTCGGAATTAATAGTTATGAAATCAAACATTTTAATAAATTTTGATTGGCTGTTGAAATCAATTCAGACCAAAAACTATATAGTACTGTATAGTATAAGTATTGATTTTAAGGTGTTTACTGAGTCATTTATTGAATCAACTTTACTAATGCACGAAAGAAAAGTTGTTTAAACAGTTGCTGAGTTCAGTTGGAATATTATTAGGAAAACCCATTTGTGAATATAGGCAATGTAATAATTAATATATCTAATTATTAATTTATCATTTTTATTTTTTAAAGTTTCGGGTACTTTTTCGATAAACTATTTTAAGTGATTTATAAAAATCTGTTAAAAATTATCGTTTTCAATTTGTTAGCGTTAAATAAACATTTATTATTATAATTATAAGATAATATGATTAAATATACTAATAACATTCAAATGACTATATTTTGCCTTGAATTAATCAATGGAAACAGCCATTAAATTAACCACTATATTATTATCTAAATCAACTAAATCAGAGCTTGTTACTTATAAATTAAATACGTCATATTTATTATAGTGCCGTGCACTATTATTTTTCAAAAAAGATTACCAGCCGGTTGACAGTGCAATGTAATATATATAATAGTCAGAGGCTGTCTGTTTCATACTGATTATGCCCCAAACATAATTAACATGCTCCACACATTCTACACTATAAATTAAAATAACGGCTGTATTATAATAATACCTGATTCAGGCTTAATAACAGATAATGGTCTACTGTGGTGGCCGCAGAAAAGAAAGAGCTATTCCTATAATACAGTGAGAGAGAGGAGGAGTATTCTTGGTTGCCATCTTTCAACGGTCCGTTCCGGTCTTCCCGGATATTCGTGCAGTTCTTGAAACTCGTTTCATTCTCCCAGAACATCCGCCCTGCCCCATTGTCACTCTGGGGGAAGTAAGGCAGGGCCACGGTGATGGTTGTGTGGTGAGGCTGTACCGCTCATAGACACACAGCGCATGCCATTATAATGTACAATAGGTATGTATATATACTTACTATGCCGTATAGTCAGAGAGTATCATTGTCTGGCAGTTTCCAGTGTCAGCCCACTTTTCACACATTTCTTTCGGCGATTCCGGATATTGGCCCGCTGTGCGGCAGCCATGCCCACGTGCAGGTAACTCTCTTGTAGTATATAGGCTACATACTATAATGGTGGAACATATTATTAAGTTGGAGCGGTTTTTTTTCTCTTCTCTTTTTTTGGCAGTGGCAGCTGAGCATGCACGTCATTTGAAGATGGAGACGTTTTTGCGGATAACTTTAGGGTTGTTGTCTTTTTATACCTCTTTTTTTTTAGTTATTACAAATTCAGTAACAATTGTGCGGCCTAGGTGTGTCTTATTTTTATTTAGTAGCTGTTGAGTCTCGAAAAAGATTAACCTTGTTGAACAGTTTGGTTTCATTCTCGTTAACATATAAGTCTAAAAGTATTTACCATTTCATTATGTAGGACAGATTCATTAGGTTATTATCACTTTTTAAACAATAGCTATATGAGTGGGCTCATAATGGTTTGGCAGCATTGTCAAATTCTAGGACCTCGCAAAATCCCATCTATGCAACTTATACAGAACAGAACATGAGATAATGAACGACAGGATAATTGAATAATTTAATTTACTGTTTTTTATCATTTGCTATATAGCTATACATGAGAAGTTATTTTCTGTCACTTTGGAAATGAAGACAATAATATTATACCTAATACATATAGGCTGAGCCGCAATTTCAATTTCTTTAAAAGCCTTGTTGCTTTTACTTGTGACAAGAAAACTGTGGTTTTAGCTTCCTTAAATTTCCATTATTATCTTTTAAGCAAGGGGCCTGTGGGTTTAAATAATGTTTTCAATCTGTTATTTGTTGACAATGATGAGAGTTTGATTTTTTGTTCGTTTTGCAGGATTCGTTCTGCTCCCCATATTTTTAGACCTCCCCCACTTCTTCCTGCGCTTCACATGGGAGGGAGAGTGATTACATCGCCTCTGATATACTATTGTAAGAATTGGGTAGTTGTATGTAAATAAGTTCGCTCTAGCCTGTGTGTGTACTTACATAACATTATATTATATACTGTATAGTTGGAAGATACGGCCACTGCGGAAGTGGGGTCGATGCTTATAGATGGAGAGAGTGATAGTGGTCTGGGTTGTGTTCTGTAGAAGATACCCACTCGACTTATACAATGGGCTATATTATGACGTGTATATATGGGTAAGGGAGATTTTTGTTCCTTGTATAATCTGGGATGTATCGCTGCTAGGTGTGAAAGAGAAAGGGGGAAAAGGTACCCTCTATACACCTATACAAATAGTGTACAATGAGGCCTATATGTATACTATAATACACAAGAAAAGAGTTCCCCAGTTCAACTAGCCTAGTATTCTTTTTCTCGCCCTCTTGAGTGGTGGCACTTGAGACGGAAGAATTGGATATCATATTATATTCTGTACACAATGTATGTTAGGTAAGTGAGTAAGTTAGTTAATATATGTACGTCCAATTGAGTCAGGGGGGACGGAAGTTGTGTCGAATGAAACAACCTTCTGATACTCGCCTCCGTTGGTGGGGGTTGGGTGGGGGAACATCCGGACCGATATATTGTCCCAATTTACTGGTTCACTTGTCCGGATCAAAACCCGGCGGACAATCTGTCCGGTTAATCCACACCGTGTATACAAGACGAGAGGTAACTCACAACAATATATTATAAAATATATACGGAGGTCCGGCTATTCTACAACATAGTATAGTTCACTATATTATATCAGTAGCGAGAAAGAAATACGTTTTACAATAATAATATAATGCTGCATCACATAACGTTATAGTGTTGGCAGCTATTTTTTCTGCTTCTGTTTAGTTAGTTTAATTAATGTATTGTCTTTGTCTGCATTACTATTATTATTATTACGAGATGTAAACCATTTCACGGTCTTATAGAGAAGCAGAATAAGACGATGGATTACTGACAGACCTTGTTAGAATTTGATGCGCGGATTACACCTTTATGAAGTATATATATATAATGATACTGGCTTCTTCTGTACCAACCATAAGCTGTATAGTATTATGGTAATATTACCCAGACCCGAGGAGTACAGAAATAATGATGGCGGCTTGTTATAGGCATTGCTCGAAGGACTTTCTTGCTCACGTGTATAATGATATGGTTTTCTTAGAATAATGCATATTTTGACTACACCACATTGTACATAGATGCAGGCAGACTGTAACTTCTGTGTGGTAATTAAAAACAATGGCTTATGTGTTATGTTATATACACTACTATTGCGAGGCATTGAGTTATAGTGTAATCTTATGTAGGACTTCTTTGTGATTTCTTAGGCGGATTATATGTTTCTGCCTTCTTGGCCTAACGAGGATTACGTTTTGATATAATATTATTATGTAAAACATAGGCCAACTGAAACAGGATAGCTATATTATTAAATAAAACATGTTTGTGTATGAGAAGCCTTTACTTATAACAGTTTGTAGAGGTATTAATTAACTTTAGTATATAATAAATTAATCTTTACTAAGATTATATTGTGGGCATTCAAGTTAATAATCTTATTTTTATAATTTAAAAAATAGTAACTATATATATATAGTGTGTACACTATTCTTAGTTATTATTAAACCCTACGAAACCTTTTAAATATTATGTTTTAAAGATTATCATTTTGTTGGTTATTATTCGTAAAAGGTGTCTAAAATATCGTTTGCAACCCACAGCATATTTAGGGTTTTTAAATAAGCTAGTTTTATTAGTTCTGAAACTAACTCATATTATATTAGAATCTAAAACGTGCCCCTTGATATAATATACGTCATACCAACCGAATTACTCGGGAGTATAATTTCCCACTTAGGGACACATTTCACAATTGATAGCGCTATATATTATATTTTATATTTTTACTCTCCATATACAATACAGTCTTTCCCTTTCCTGTTTCTCGTCCTTGGTCACAGTATTATTCATTTCCGTGTCTGATATTATTTCGCTTCTTTTATTCCTGTATACACATACTACATGTATCATTATGTACTATTGTTATTATTGAATTGTTTAGACTAGATTTTCAGTTTTCCGGATGTCAATTTAATAGAGATGGAACACCCAAACAGACTAATTAATACCATATCTTACGTTTTATTAATTATGATGTGAAATTTTTTTAACAATGATTCTTTTTTAATATAATAGATAATAATATCTTTCTGTTATAATCATATTATTATGTATACCTGGAATATCGAAAATTGAAAGATTTTAATCATTGTTTCAGGGGAATTAGTTTCTTAGTAGGCCTATTCATTAAAACAGTTTAGTATCCAGTAGACCTAAATTTTAGATAATTCAAAATCAATGAATTTGACCAATTTCTAACCATATCATATTAATGAATGGACTACCTTACGAGCGTCTGGTGGTCTATATATGTACCACGTATGTTTAACAAAATTGTACTGGTGAAATAT